>JARHVA010003253.1:1210000-1212500 GCA_037957365.1 Torreya grandis
TATAATGTTAGCAAGCCAGTGAAGTCCATCTCACTACTTACACCATATTAACAAAGTATATTGGTCAAATACAATTCAACCACAAGATTCCCATAATTTACACCTTACTATTAAATAGATCAAATGGCATGCTAAACATAGGAGTAACCATAACATATATTTATTCCATAAAATATATGAATACATCTTACATTATTTTCCATCATATATTATAAATAATGACTACAATTTACACCACTCGATTAAATACACAATCAATTACATATTCAAATAAAATAATTTATTACTAGCTATATTACACCCTATGATATCCTAAATTATCACAATCCAGTGTTTTAAGAAAAACTAGTAAGAATCAAAATCAAGATAATGAAATAGTCATAAATACATGGAAACTCACATTTGTAGTTAATAGCTAGAACATCTGGGACTTCATTTCAATGAAACATAAGAAATATATACTAGCATTTGTTTTACATTTAGGGGTTTATATGCAAGCATTCACTAAGTTATTTTTATTTAATTATTTTAATTCAATTAATAATACATCAGAGGAATATAACCACAAGAGTGCATCCCTATGTTTTAAATATGATAATAGGTACATTCACCTTAACTCTCTCATCCAATAAGCTGTAGTTTATTCCAATGTTTTTTTTTACATCAAATACTTTTAACTCACATATGATATATAATAAGCTACCCATACCTATCATGATAAAAAATTTGATTGCTTTTTTACCCTTCGCATTTCTTATTTATGCTTTTAGAAGTTTCTCGATATATTAATCTCAAATTGTACCTATGGTTAAACATATTCCAAATGGGCATATTATGATATTATCCCACCATTTACGTAATGAAAAAGAGATATAAAAGAGCTATACAAATTAAAATTATCTATAAGAGTTCCTATCTTTTAATAAAATGTTTATGATAAAAAATAATAAATACTATGCCTTATGTTCTATAACCATCTTGGATATCAAACATATTAGTATTTGAAAAAGGGAGCATTTGTACCCAACCCATCCTTGAGAATCATTAGGGAAATGTAACTATGATTTGATATCCCATATCATAAGTATAGACAAACATACAAATACTAAGTCTATAATCTATTACACACCATGATGTGATATTTATGTTATTAATTAAATATAAATCTCTCTTTTTATTTAGCATGATTATGTTAGAGTTTTTCTTCAGATGGGGATATAAAACATTCATCCACGATAAGGGGTTTAGCTATATTTTATGACAACATATTTATTGTAATGATTGGCTAATATTCCTACTTTCCCAGAAAGTTGTTAATAAGACAACTCGCCAACTGAATTCATTCGTGTTTTGATTAATTTACAACAACGGTTTTAAAAATAAAGACACAGGATTACAAGCACAACTAGTTATATAAATGTAAATATATCACAAATAGGAGAATGTCTTAATATTAAACTAATTTGATATCAAATTAAGTTAATATCATAGAATAAATTTGGTGCTAAGGTATGATGATTGAATATGGTTTTAAACCATGTTAAGTGAATAAATATAGTGAATGATTCAAAGCATTTTTCCTTTAATTGGCTGAGAGCTAATCCAACATTCTATTTTATTTATGTAGGTTTAAATGCAAGTTAACCTTTTTAAATAATGATGCCAAAGATAAACCATGGTTCAATTAAATTTCTCATTGTCAAATTCTACATTAACCAATTACATACTTCGCTAGTGTAAAAAGAGATGGCATCATAGATATCTACACAATATTAACCAGTGTAGGGTGCTTCCAAGTATAAAAGCTAATTATAGTGTTTTATTCAATGTTCAATAGTGTATATATTAGTTATACAATGATTTACTAAGTTTTAGAAGGTTGAATTCTAAATCAAGAGTCATAGTGACTAGTATAATTCTTCTTAAGCTATGTAAATTCAATGATTACAGGGATAGAAGAATAATGGTGAATCACACACATACAAGGCCAACTTATGTATAGTTGGAATAGAAAATTAATCCATATATCATATGGTCGAGTTCATCCACTATGGTTGGATACCATAATATGACTATAATAGTTTTAAAAAAAACCATAATTGGTAATTGATTTCAATAACATACTTCCTAATATTTTCTAAATAATTTATTCCCTAAACATGGCTATTGCATAATTATTTATTATTTCAATTTCTAGCAGGGTTGAGATAATAATGGAATATTATTTCTCAATTATTTTCTACTTCTAATATATTGATGCACTAGTAATTTATGCAAAGGAAAAGCTATCTAATAGATTTATTCAAGGCTTCCCTTTAATGCATCTTTACCATATGCACATAAGTGTTTACTCATAATTTTATTTATTTATAAAATTAAGAACTATGTTGGAAATAGATAACTACTCTCTGAGCATCATGATTTAACTAAGAATTCCATATGCTTAGTTGAGTTTACATAACAAAAAGCATACACAAAAATCGTTCAACATTGATGTATA
>JARHVA010003253.1:1220000-1232500 GCA_037957365.1 Torreya grandis
AAGTGACAATAGCTAAGTCATGAGCATGATCTTCAATCTTTAAGAGAAGAATTCCAAATCTAGAAGCATCAAAGAGGCCATGACAATAAATGATAGGGACTTTGATGACTTGGATAATCAAGAAGATGTTTAACTTTTATGGCTAGCTATGGATTTGGGGCTTGTCAATGAGAAACATCAAAAATATATGGAGATCCTCTAAGAGAAAAAAGGGAGCCCTTTAGTCCAAGGCTCACTAGTTAATTAATATCCCATTTTTTGTAAAGCATTGTAAAATTTGAACATGGAATATTCTTTTATGAAGGCATATGCTAGTTTTTTAGCATATTTTCCTATGGGTCCATCTGTTTTGGAAAGGTAAGTGTATTTTGAGACTATAAAGATGGAAAACTATCCTTATCTTTATAAATGTGTAATCTTATGACTAAACAATATACTTCCTAAATTTTCTATAAAAGGTAGTATTTCCATTTTGTAAAGGGAGGGAGTTAAGATCCAAAATTTGTATACTCGGAGTAATTAATAGATGAAATTAATACTAAAAAGTTTGTTTAGATTTGTTTTTAATCAATTTTCATATGGTTTCTCTCTTAATTACTTATTATAGGTCTTTAAATTTAATGGTTTTGATGAATTTTGAATGTGCATCTTTGATACAGGGTTATTAATTTTTTCTAGAGCTAGATTAGTTGAATGTTCTTATACTTTATTTCATTTTATTTGCTATACATTAGGATGTTATAATGCTATTTAGATGTAGTAGTAAACCTTTAAGACAAATATTAGTTTATAATTATATTATTTCATATTTCCCTTACATTTTGTTTGGTAGATGGTGTGATTTGAGCGTTTTTTACTTTACATTATATGTTGGTTAAATGCATATTCAGTTGGAATTCAAACATTTTCATGGTGTTTAAGACAAAGATAAACAATCACATACTTTTTTTCCCCCTACCCTTCCTTTTGAATATTTTTTTTAATCAAATGACTCTAGTTTAGATCTCATTGTAAACATTCACTTAGATTAGTATTTAGTGTAAAAATCTGGTCATAACTCACTAATATTAGCATAGATACTTCAAAATTCACAAGGATCATAGTGGCTCCCAACAACCAATCAATACAAATTTATGGAATAGTTTAATTTTCTATACCTTTATCTCACCATAGGTAACTATATTACCAAAACCTACTACTCATCCCTTTAATTCTATTAATTCTAAAATGAGAAGTGTTATTTAAACACTAAGAAAACGTGTGATACACATAAAGGCATCAACACCATCATAGGCCTATTTATTACCAATTAAGTCAAGGCAATGGGTCTCCACTATCTTCATGTCAATGACCTCAAAATTCCCTCACAAGTTATGCTCAACCATCTTAATTTCAACGTCTTCTAATTTGCCAATGGGTTTGACTCTACAATAATGCACTAAGCTCAATGTTAATCGACTATAGCTCAAATTTGGTTGACCAATGGCTTCCCATGTATATTATGAAATCATATTAAATATAATTAGAAAGTCAAATACTATATTTAGTATTTCATATCTAGCTAATTCATTATCCAAACATGAATCCACATCCCAAGGTTTCTTGGTCTTGACATACCAAACTACTTTATTGTCCCTTGTTTGTCCTTATTGTGCACACTCTAGGAGATTGTGTATGAGTTTAGTGATATTATATGATATCATCATTACATAGAGTATTGATTAGTTTCATTATATTCTTAGCCATAATTCCCTCTTACTACATGATCTTAATAATTTTCCTATACATTTTAGAATTAATAGCTATGTTACATCATCAGAGACTAGTTTTTGTTGTATTTCTTATAATACCTATGTATCTTAATACATTAAATTATATTATATATAAATATAATTATAATTATCCCATTAAAATTTTATAATACCATGATCCTATAAAGTAGATAAGCCTTTCTCATCTCTCTATTGATTTGCGACAACTTGTACAAATGCATTTTCCTTTGGCTTAACATTGATCTTATTTGCATTACACATTGAATTATTATTTATCTATTTATTTAAAATAGGGAAATATTATATTTGATGTTGACCCTAAATTAAACACAATAAAAATGTATCTGAGGATTGGTGGGATAGTTCCTCGCATAATGATTATATGCTTCACATAGATAATATTTCATGGGGGTCAAGCTTGTCAATTATTGTTACTACAACCTCCTTGATATCCACCATGATATTTTACCCTATATATCCCTCTATATCCACCTTTGTTCTATTGATATCCCCACCCTTGTAATCTTTTTCCAACATATCCTCCTTACTAACTTGTATGTGCATCACATCCCCTATATTGGTGATGATAAGAAATTGGAATCTACTTTGCTTGTTGTTGTTGAAGATTCATATTGTTTTAGGTTTGGATATATTGACCAGAATATTGGTATGAGGGAGATGACATATTCTTCTAGATTTTTAGGAACTATGAATGATATTGTGGTAATGAAGTTATATGGTATTGAGGTGACAATGGTACTTATACCAGAGTACCTTGAGTTACATTTGTTATCTCCACATCTTGTCCTAAAATTGCTTATTTTGTAGTGGGTATTTGTTGAGCCAAACTATGAAGGTGTTCTTCTTTATATCTTACTTTAATTCTTGAAAAGATAAATAGTTTATGTAATCAAGATTTTTAGATTTGGAAAAATTATAGTACATGCTATGTGACTTTTGGATATATTATTAGAGAAGATGGCACTTGGATGTAGGATGTCGAACTACCCTACAAATTTCACAAAATTTTATTTTAATTGTTGGACAGTCATTCCTATGATATTCTTTACATATACATTATAAAAATAATTAGCCTAATTTAGGATTATAATTTTCATGCATCTTGTTAAGAGTCCTTATAAAATAATCTAAATTCACTTCTAATTTTGATCCCATCAATGTAAGAACTACATAATCTTATTTTGATTCAACTTGTATGGCAGTAAACTAAGCATTAGCCTTTAGTGGAGATTTAAGATTATGTAATAGGTAACCTTATTATTGGTCATAGACCCTATACAAACCAAATATCCTTTTCTTTGTCTTCTAAAATAAAATAAATTTTGTTCTTATCATCAAAAAACCTACAATCATATTCTCCAACTATTTTTTGTATTTCTTATGAATTTCCTTCAGGCCTTGAATAACTTGATTGGAACTATTTTACCTTAAATTTTACTACTAGAAAATATTTAACTTTTATGAAATCAAGGGAATTTACATTTATTTTCCAAATTAACTATAAGTATCATCCTACTAAATCTTCTACGAGTTCATACTTTTTCACTTCATTCAATGTTAGCCCTTTAACAATCTGTTTCATTTCATAGATTAACAAGTATTGTTCAAGGTCCATAAACCCATCATATAGAATTAAAATCATGGACATACCTACATTAAGAACCATAGTTGGTAGGTTGGTAGTTTTTACTATAGGGGTTAGGATACTAAAAACTATTATTGGTGGTAACTATGCACTTGTTATTGTGATGTTAGGTAACTACATAATGTTCAATATGATTACACACTATTGTACACTAGGATTTTTAGGAGTAAAGAGAAATCATGCCTATTGTAACTTATTTATTTCTAATGTCTGCTTATTTTCTAGACTAATCCTTCCAAACTTATTGGTAAAGGAATCAAATCAACTTTAATCAAATTCTCTCTCTGTACATTTTCTACCTTCTATAAATAGAGTGGTCTTGGGGATGCATACCCTTGAAATGAATGATGTTTATTTATAACATATTATAACTTTAAAATTGAACCTAAAATATTAATACCTTTAATTTTAACATTTTACCAGGAACTTTCCTTCCTAATTCTAGCTAAAAATCCTTCCCTTAACTACAATCTACCTCTACTTCCTAAGTGTTTGACCTCTAGGTCACTACTTACATCATATTTTTTCTCATAGAGCCCTTTCTCATATGCTACATACCCTCTTATTTAAATAGTTTCCACATATTCTCTGAGTAACCTTTATTCTCTAGCCTCTTTTTCTTATATTTCTCTAGCTCTATCATGTTATTATCTACTCATAGTCCTATTCATCGTTATTTCAGATTCATTTTTATTATTCCATATTATTTGCAATTGTAATTAATTTTCTAGTCCCATAATTTTCTTCTCGCTTTGAGTCTTTTCACCTTCCATTTTATGTGATCAGGTTCAAATTATTCTTACTCAAATCTTTATCATTGAATTTTTCTGACACACACCACCATGGTGCTTGAAGTAACTACTCCATGTTGGTTAGAGTAGGTACCATGGCATTTTATACAACTAACATCTCTATCAGTAAATGTAGTCTCTAAAAAACTTTACCTCTAATTCGTTAGATAAATTGATCTTTTGTAGTCTTAAAATTTATGTATCCTTTTACTTTGAAATTAGTAATATAGTCATCAATTGTAGTCTTTATCCAATAACCTATTGCTTAGGATGAATCAGTATCTAAATTGCACAGTATTTCTAATTTTTCCTTAGTCTAGACTATAAATTATATTCTCTTTGGGATAAAGTAATAGTATTCTAATCTAATTATCCATGTAACTAATAATTAAGATAATTCACACTAGAAAATTTCATATATTTTTCCATAGAGATGTTCTTAGATAATTTCATCTACAATTTTTTTGAATCTCCATGCTTTTTCTTATACAAAGTTCCAAACATTCTCATCTAACCATTTTTCCATGTATCTTTGCCCTAGAAACCATCTCATCATATTTCATCCAAGTAGGTCTCACACTCACTACACCATTGTTAGCATAGGTTCTTTTAAATACCCCAAAACATACTAATTACAAGGATTGCTTGCATAGTGGAGAGTAACAATAGGTGTAGAAAAAATTATAATATTATTTAACATATACAATGTAAAAGGATACACCTAAGAACAAGATAAAATAAATACTAATGGAAGCCATACCATAACTAATATAACATCTGATAAAAAATTAAATTAAAATTGAGTACTTACTACGCATAGACTATACATAAAAGAAGATAAAGAAAATCATAATAAAATGATTCTATTAATATTTATCAACACATCAAACTAGATTATATTATATCAAAGTTTTATACATATGTTTTATAATATTTTTGTCTCTTCACATTTCAGCCATTCAAGATTTAAAAGGGAAGACTCTTTAGATTCTTTTATTGTGCGATTAGGCTTATGAAACCAAATACATACAAAAGTTATATAAAAGACAAAATAACACATTTTGCCTATGTTTCCATCTATTTTACTTCAAGGTTTTACTATGATCCATTCTTTATCTAATACTCATAATTCCATCTACCTCAAAATAAAAATAAATAAATTATTTTATATTAGGAATTATGTCAAGATCATTTAATGAAGACATTAAAAGAGTGTAGAATTTAATCAAAGAAAGAAATAATATCACCTCTCATGGAGAAAATAGTAAATGATACAAAGATTTTTAAAATGGTAAATTGAATGTATCAGATAAATATTCATGTGATATTATTAGAAGGCCTACTGCCAAAATCTCCACAAGTATAAAATTGAATCAAGAGCAGAAGAGAAGAAGATAAAGAACTATGAGATTCTAGTGAGGAAAAGAGGAGAGGAAGGGATATTTTGTCGAAATAGAGGAGTAAATGGGAGTTATATGGAATCTCATTATGACCTTAAAATTCCTCTATGTGTGTCCTACGTATGATCTAGTCCCTTACAAAGAAAGGGAAGTGTGTGTTATGTGGGGAAGGGATAGTTACATGAAACTAACTCTAAATATAATAAGTGGATTAGGGAGGTGAGTAACACTTCATAAAGGTATAAATAAAATGAATTTATAAATATAATAAATACACACATAAGTAAGGCTTGGAATAATCCTAATAGACTATAATAAGGACTCAAATAAAGGTTAATTCTCCAACACTCCCCCTTAAGCTTAAATTTGGAGTTACAAAAGTGGAGAACACATTTTATAAAAAAACAAGGGAGTTGAAATTACAAAATAATCTCCCTTAATAAAAACTTACTTTAAGAAGAATTACAAAATTTTAGAGAAGAAAGAAGAGAACCTGCCACTAAAGGTCACAAGGAATAAAGTGTGGCCAGTAAGAATCTTCACAAATCATCTTTGGACTAGGTGGTCAATCTGCCATAGAATAAAGACCAAATAAAGGGAGTAATGATCCACAAACTTTCAAGAAAATCAAGATAACACCAATATTTTAAATTAAGTAAACATTATTCAAAAAAATTATCTACATACATAAAGTATTAAGAGTAGATATAAAGGCAAATAGATCAAAAACAACTTCCATCATAAAATACACTAACTTGTACGAAAATAAATTAGTCACATAATCTCTAAGTAAATCATGTATCCTTTAAAATAAAAACCAGAAAATGCATAAAAATATTTAGTTAATCAAAATGGAGATAAAGAAGATGTGTCCCTTCTAAAATATATTTTTTGTGAAGCATTTGAAGAATTATCACAAAAAGACATATCAAAGTATCTATAACATTCATTTTCTTTAGGAATCCAAATAATTTTACCCTTAGAGGTAGGAGATTCAGTCATTTTCCAACAATTTAATGTGTCATGCTTATATTTACCACAAGACCTAAAAATATATAATTTCTAACATTTAGATATTCAATTCCCATGTTTTCCACAATGCACGCAAGGTTTATCAATTTTAACCAAATCATGTGCATTACAAACAATATAATTAAAAAAAGTTGCATTATAAGTCCTTCAATGTGGAGGATAGTAAGATGTCAAAGTTTCATTAGAATCATTTGAAGCATTATAGTCAAGACTTTTAGATTTTACATTTGATTTAGGCAAAAGAGGTTCAAGAATATGTATTCTACACTTACCAATCCCACCACTCGTATAACCCATATAATGCATGATTTTGAAACCGAGGTTGGTAAAAGGAGTGTGCATAGGAATTTGAATTTATTTAAAATCACAATGAGATTAATCATCATGATAGCTATCATCATTAACAAATTTAACATTAAGAGCGTTAATACACAATTGCATTTTCTTTACATGAGCATTAAATGAGTTTTTTAAAGCAATAATTTTATCATTTTGACATATAATTTGTTTTTTAAAATAAATAATCTCATCATTTTTTAAATCATTTTGATCTATAAGTTTCTTAAAAGATAAAACTATGCCTAATTTAAAATCCATTACAAGTGATTATACAAGATATAAGCTAACAAAAAAGTCAATAAAGCGTAAAAATAAATTTGTGTGATAAAGATAAACTATAGATTAATTTGTAACTGTAAATATACACCAAAACATTAAAAAAGTGATTGAAACATATTATAATATTTGTTCTTAAATAATATTACACTCAACAAAGAGAAAATATAAAAAATTATATCTTAAAAAGAATGCATAAAATATGATTGGAAATAAATAAATAAATAAACTTTATTTTGATTAGTTTTGAAAAAAAGTAAAAAAATTATAAATTTTCATAAATAAAATTTATTCTTATAAATACCATTCCATGTAGAAAAAAAATTAAATTTTGATTAATAAAAATAATCAAAACTTTAATTCATAAAACTACGTGGCTTTTGAAAATTTTAATTCATGAAGACAAATGTTATGATTCCCATTTAATTAAAACAAAAAGCTTTATTAACAGAAACTTTTAACATGTGATCTAAACCATGCAAATCACTTTATAAAAAAAAATTCCGTTCACTTAAAAATTGTGCCATATATCAAAGGAATTTCTTTTATTACGGAGAATCATAAACATTTGACAGCGATTCTATTTCAAATCAATCACAAAATAATAATACATAAAAAATGAATGAAGAATATGTCATATCATTGCAGGTGTGTGTTTTTTTTTTAGGAAGGAGAAAAAAGTGCTTTAAATTTAAACAAGGAGAAGTGAAGCAGTAGGGAAAAAATAGAGACTAGAGAAAGAACCCCTGGCTATGACAAACAAGAAAAGAGAGACACACCTAATAGAAAAAACATCTCATAAAGTAAAGAGGAGTAACCCCTGAATGAAATAAGAAAATGATTATAGGTTACAATGAGACTCCACTTGACAAAGGTGACTCAGGTCCAAATGAATAAAAGGGTAGAAAAGAAACAAAGGATTATACTTGTTACATAGAAAAAAAGAATTTACAATGTAAAGGATTTAAATTAGAAGAGATATTTTTGGTTTTTTCAAAACCAATTTTAAAAATATGATTTTTCAAAAAAACACAAACACAATTTTGATGATTTCATTCAAACCATGATATGAGTTTTATTCAAATTTTGATAGATTGATCTTAACCATAAAATGAAGAAACCCATAAATTTTTAGGGAAAACCAATATGAAATCAAAAAACAATATTACCTCCCTTGGAGAAAACCATAAATGAGACAAATATTTTTAAAGTGGAAAATTGAATGTATCACCAAAAAACCCACATGATATTTTAGAAGGCTTGCTATCAAAATCTCCACAATTACAAGATTGAATGAATAAAACAAGATAAGAGAGATAACTATGAGAATCTAGTGAGAAAAAAAGGAGAGAAAGGGTTTTTTTATAGAGATAGAGGAGGAAAATGAGAGTTACATGGAATCCCATTATAACCTTACAATACCCTTATGTGTGTGTCACTTGTGTTCTAGTCCCTTGCAAAGAGAGAAAAATGTGTGTCATGTGGGGAAGGGAGAGTTACATGGAAGTAACTCTAAATCAGACAAGTGGATTAGTGAGGTAAGTGACACCACATAAAGGTAAGAATAAAATTCATCTACAAATATACTAAATGCACACATAATTAAGACTTAGGATAAACCTAATATACTATAGAAAGGACCCAAATTAAGTTTAATTTTCCAACATTTAATGAGAGGATCATCATCTAGTCCTAATTTAAATTTCTCCATAATATGGACAAGGTAAAAAGACACCTTTTTTAGCTAAATGAATTATCAACATGATTTTCCTTGGATTTAAAATAGGATATGTCCATGTCAAAATTAAAGACAAATTGTAGTAATCTTTATTGGCATGCATTAATATTTTCTTGGGAAAACAAGTGTTCTAAATTGTGGTGATCATGCTTGACCTAAAAATTCTTGCCTAACAAGAAATAACTCCATTGTTTAAAAGCATGCACTATGGTAGAAAGCTCTAAATCATGTGTAGGATAATTATTTTCATGTTCATTGAGCTTGGGTGACTCTTAAGCTACCATTTTACCATCTTGATTCAATATTCCATCAAAGCCTTACGTTGAAGAATCAATCCAAATCTCAAAATTACCATTTGGGTCAAGAATAATTATAATAGGAAATATTATCAATATCAATTTAATCTTGTTTAAATCCTTTTCACATTGAGGCATACAAACAAACTTCTTGTCTTTATTCTACAAGGTAGTAATAGGACTAGCTAGGCTGAAATTTCTTCCACAAACTAGTGATAATACCCAACTAGGCTCATAAAACTATGCACTTTGTGCACATTAGTAGGATAAGGCCACCCTTAGGTTGGTTTCATATTTAATAGATTAAAAAAAATACTTTTCTTGCAAATAAGATTCCCCAAATAATGAATTTTATATTGATATAAAGTACATTTTGATATCTTTCCATACAACTTATGTTGTCTCATCCTTTACATAACTAGTCTTAAGTGTTGATCATGCTTAGCTTCATTCATTGAATAAATGAGAATTTAAGATAAGAATATAAGCACAAAATTGTCTATAAAATCCCTAAATATGTTGTTCATTAGATTCATAAATGTATCTAGTGAATTGTTAATCTAAATGGAAAACATTGAAATCATAGTGGTCATATCAAGTTCAAAATGCTATTTTGTGAATGACTTCTTCATTGACTCTCGACTAATGGTAGACTAATCTAAATTCAATTTTAGAAAATGATGTTGTGTCTTTCATTTTATTAAATAAATTATAAATCATTGGAAATGTAAAATGATTCATAACTATTACCTTATTGAACATTTGGTAATCAATGCACTGTCTCGAAATTCCATCTTTCTTCTTCACAAAGACCACCATATCACCCCAAGGACAAATACTTGGCCTAGTTATCGTGTTGTCCAAAAGTTATTTCAGCTCAACCTTCAACTCTTGTGAATATTTCACATTCATTCTATAAGGTTCCTTTGATGTAGGGGTATCCCGTAGCATAACATATATATATAATTCAAACTCACACTTAGGTGGAAGACCAAATAGGTTTTCAAAAAAAAACATCCATAAATTCCCTTAAAATAGGAAAATATTTATAAGACTACTTTTTTTCCTTAGTTAACTCTTGGAATTGAACTGCATAAATATTATAACCCTTTTCCATATCCATTTTTAACTATATATCTAAAATTAATTTTTGTCTTTTAGTCCCTTGGATGCCTTGTAGATCTAAAAGCCTTCCATGGTCAT
The DNA here is from genome assembly GCA_037957365.1 of Torreya grandis. Taxonomy (NCBI): domain Eukaryota; kingdom Viridiplantae; phylum Streptophyta; class Pinopsida; order Cupressales; family Taxaceae; genus Torreya; species Torreya grandis. The sequence continues at coordinate 1,230,514 of JARHVA010003253.1, forward strand.
CAATGCATTATAATATTTTTTCATTGAAATCAATCATAATTTGGTGTTGTTATAATTATTCCACAATCAACATGACATCATAAGACATCAAGGATGTTAAAAATAGAAATATATTGGTTCTAAAAAACATCAAAATCAATCTTAGCCTATTCCAAGTGTTCCTAGTTAGAAACCTTTTTATTAGTACCAAACTTAACTTCACAACCTTTTTTTATATGAATATTTCTTAATTTTAATTTATTGGAGACAATGGGTGAAATAAAACTATATATTTCACTTGAATAAATCAAAATAGACACAAACATAATATCTATAGTACCTTTTGCTTTGATTGATGTAGCTTAGAAATCAACTTTTCTATTGTCTACAGTTATATACAATTGATGGCCTACTACTTTTCCTATTTTTAGCTTAGGGAAGTCCTTATGGTAGTGGTTATCAACACATTACCAGCACACAATAGTCCTCTTTAGAGCTATAGATAGCTAGTCCATGTTGACTATTCTGATTTTGATCCTTCTTGTAGGAACCCACTTTTTAGGATCCTTGGTATTTAAAGTTTTTTTCACCTTATAATATATTAAATTTTCTATTATTCCTCTAAAACTTGTGATTATGATCTAATTTTCTAAAATTCATAGGCACTATAAAGAAATTTTTAGCCTTGGATTGTTGCCTATTTACTTTTAAATCATGTCTCACCTTCTGTTAAGACTTTTCTTTCTTTTCTACCCTATGATTAGATTCAATGGTAGCTACAATTTATTGGGCTTGTCATATAGATGGCATGCATCAATATATCCTTAATCCCCTATTTGAATTTAGTCACTTTATTCCGCATCATGCATATAGTTTACATGATGCTATATATTCAAAAATTTATTTCATTTTCAGTAATAGTCATGTTTTCATGTTTTAATAGCTTGAAATTAGTTATCTTTTGCTCCATGAAATTAAAACTTAAGTACATTTTTGTAAATATATTTCCAAGGTTTTCTAAGTAAGATTCATAGGTTGATAGATCTATATGGCACAGAGGTGATTCCTCCATAAGATATCAGTTTGAACTAACTAATAAAGTTCTACCCTATATTTCACATTAGATGGCATGCCATGTAGATTAAAATACTTTTGTAGATTCACAATCCATGCATAAACTACGTCTCTAGATTATTCACCAACATATTTATGTGGTTTAGGATTATTTAGCTCCATAATGATTAGGTAAATCATACCCAAGGGTACCTTTTGAATCACCTACTTTTCTTATTGACCAATTTATAATCAGGGTACATGATCTAGACAAAAATTCAGATGACAATTCGGGTCATGGGTCCACTCCAATTGATAGTGGAACTTCCGGGAGCCATAACTTTTGCACCGTAGCTCCAATTGGCTCATCGTTTGAACTGTTGGAAAGATAATAATGAGGGGAAAATTTTGATATGGCATGGACCTTTGATAAATGAATTTTGACCCCTAGAAACCTAATGGAAGTGCTTAAATTTTCAATTTTAGTAGTGTAGTCTAAAAATAGTATGTTTCTAAAAATAGTAATTCCTTAAATTTTGTATTGTTGTAAATCGTGGAAGTCGAACCACTTAATCCCCCTCAATATTCGTGACCTTCCAAATCCTCCTCACACCTTCAAAACATGTATAAATGAATATGTAACTTGAAATGGAAATGAGACATCTCTTCTCAAAGATAATCATATGTTTGGGTTTACAAATTTGATCAATAAAACATCTCTTCTTAGAGATAGCATTATTTGAATTATTTTTTTCTTGTTTCTTGAATTATCTTTCAAAAAAATCTTTTGAGTTTTGAATCATTGGTATCAGAGTAGTTTGTCTTTAGAGTGTATGATCTTGAGGATGAGGTCAGATTATAGGAAGCTTGGGTGGAAAATAGAACTAGCAGACTATCCATCTATTCACTCCAAATGACTTCAAATGGTAGACATCACTGAGACATCTAATACTTT
>JARHVA010003253.1:1237500-1295000 GCA_037957365.1 Torreya grandis
TTACTAAAAGTGAAAATTGGTTGATAAATTTGTAATAAGTATATCTAAATAAATTAGGGAGAATAATAAAACATTTCAATAAAATAATTGAGATTTTTTTAATTATTAAAAGTGTTTTTAAAAAGTGCTAATCAATGAAATAAAATAAGAAGAGAAAAATGGAGGCCTTATTCTATGAGATTAATCTTATTATTATTGAAAAAAAATTTAATAAACAATTAAAAAATTAATATGTCATATTTAATGTTTAAAAGTTTGAAATTTATAATATTAAATTTGTCAAACAAATTGATGGTTCTGAACATTTAATAAAACAAAACATCTAAATCAAAAACAACTTCTCATATATACATATTAGAATATTTATTAAAATATAATTCTCAAAAACTACATAAAATGAATGCAATTAAATTAGGTTTGAATGATAAAAAATTGAAGAAATGGATATTTCTCAATCCTTAAATTAGAATTTTAATATATCTAAGTACTTAACACTAAAAAATAAATTATTAATACTAGAAGTAATACATCTCTTATAAGTGATGCATCTCTTATTGCCTTCAATGAAATTTTTTATATGTATAAAATAATAATATTATACTATATATTCCTATGTATGTTTATATGTATATTTGAATATTTAATTTCTATAAATAATTAAGAAAGTGTTGGAAAAACAATTTTTTATGTAACACAGGATGTTTTCTAATCCAACTTAAAACCTTAGAGGATGGTGATAAATATATGTTGTCTTAAGAACTTCAGAAATGGTTGCAAAATCACCTTATAGAAGGTGAATACCCTAACTAACTCAAGTACGATGCTCACATAAACATTGGATTTTTGAATTTTTGTTCCATATTCTTCCATTACCTTTATTGACTATGTTTTTCATCGTTATTCAAATATCACAAAGTATGAAGAGAACAAGGACTAGATAACAGTTTATCTACACAAGTGACTAAGGAAATAATATTACCTTGAATCCAAATATTGACCTTTTTTCAACATGGAATTTTCATAAAACTAAGAACATATTGGACATATAAGGGTATTGTTAGATGAATAACCACAATGGAGAATAAGTATTGAGTTGAATATGAGAGTTCAATGAACATTATTATAGGAATGAATCTAGTTATCTTGAATGAATTTTAGATGGTCAATTTAGTTTAAATAAATTCTTAAAAATTCATTGAATATTAATATAGATCTTTTATATTGTATCCATTAATTGTTGTGGATATATTTTTCCTAATGATTCAAGAGAGCATAAATCCCATTGACCATTTAATCTTGAAAATTACCATGATTAATTTATCCATATTATGACCCTAACTCCTTTCACAAGATCATGAAAATGCAATGCTTAATATATTATATTGTCTTGTTCTAAAAATGTTTAACTAAATAAATTTGAATATTTTTAATGAATTCTATTATATATCTTTAATTATAATAATAGACATTTATTATAATAAACACACACACACACACACACACACACACACACACACACACACAAGATAAAACATTCCAAAAATATATATAAACACATTACATTGCAACCAGATTTTTAAAATATATATGAACACATTGCATTGCAACCAGTTTTTTTTATCATTCCAGCCAAATATTTTTGCATCATGAATTTCACATCTGAATTTCTAAGGTTCCATCATTCCATCTAGAATTCTATTTTAACTTTTTTTCAAGGAAGAATAAATATGACAATGTAATGAGAATGAAAGAAAAAAAGTGCAAAACATAGGGTAGAAATGTCTATTCAAGAATTGGAAGTAGAAATGAGAGAACATGCCTAATAAATGATGACATATCATGCACGAACATCTCAATATGGTCAACATAAATTAAAAATTAGAATACAAATATAAATACATTAAAATCAAATCATAGAGGAAGAAAGAAATTAAGTACAAGAATGTAATCATGAAGCAGTTTGAAAACATTATCGAATGAATGCTAATGTTGATGCTAACTCTAAATAAGTGAATTCAATGACCATAAAAATTTTGTTAGAAATGCCATATAATAGAGAAATAAATGAAAAGGATGATAGTTTTGAAAATAATATACAAAATACAAACAATAATAGTGGAAATATAGAGGTAGATGTAAAGACGTTATAAATGATTTTCACCATCGTATAGAAAAATTGGCTTCACCAAGTACATGTTATATTTGTCAAGAAATTTACCCTATCATAAATATCTCTCAACCACTTGAAGGTCCAATTTTACATAGATGTCAACAAGAGAAAAATATATCATCGATTTTCAGCATCAAATAATATGGATCATGGTCCACAACCACTAGAACTTACATGCTTAACCCAAGTAGAAGAGATGTTGATATCCCAAGTCAATCCAATCCTTAAATTCACACATGAAACTATAGGTCAATATAAATATAAAGGACATGTCATCAGTTTTCCACAAGAAGTGAAAGAAATTGCTAAGGTTTTACCACATCAGATAAATGATTTATTGATCATTGTTGTTCAAAGAAGAGATCAACATGGAATGAATTATAATTTTATAGTTAATATATAGAGTATATATGGAACTAAAATATAAAATATAAAATGACAAGTTATATATAGATGTTTAGATTGATAAAAATGTAGTTATCCAACTTCTACCTAATTATAAGAAAAATATCTTTGACTAATTGAACTTTGTACATATGAAGTTTGATTTAGATGTGAATAAATATGTATTTAAAGATCTAATGATGGAAATATATGAAGGAAATATTATTAATCACACAAATTCAATGGCCTCTAAACCCCCAAATGCCATGAGAGATATGGAATTGATCCATGCATGTGTGAATAATCCTAATGCAGAACCTTAGGATATAATGGATTAGCAAGGAATTGGTTCATTCCCTATAAATGAGTATGTCACAGAAGGTTTAATTGATATGGCCTTCCGCACATTGTTTCTAGATAGAAGATGTGATTGGTTAGAACTAAGAATGAAATGAGTACATCTACATAAATTTGTTAAACATTTGATTTGATATAGGGATCACTATTTTGGATGACACCCATGATTTAGATATTACATGATGAATATGACTATGATACATCATACAAAAAATTCATCTGTAGTGTTTGTGAAAAGGAATCTGTAAGACATGCCAATCACCACCAATGAACTATGTGAGCATATGGACAATGTGCTACACTCTCATCTAGCTAATTATTTGATTCATTTTGGTAATAAATTAAGGGGTACAAGGTCTTATTGGGTAAAATGCCATGTAGAAATAAGTGACATGTTGCTTCAAATTGGAGCACCAATAATTATATTCATGTTGAGTGTAGCTAATATGTATTGTCCTGATCTACATGCATTAATGTCAGGAACACCACCAACTAATCCCCAAGAATCATAAAAATGGCATTGATATAATATTATTGACTATCCTCATATAGTGGCATATTACATACACTTGCGACATATAATTTTTTGAAAAGAGATACTACAAAAAGGAATGAAAGTGAAAGATCATTGGCCTAGATATGAATGGCAAAATAGACATTCACCATATGTACATGGGTTCATATGGTTGGAGGGAGTAATAAACCTGGAGAACCTTTATTGGATAAATAATCATGATCTAAAAAATGATTAAAAATATATTGATTCTATTGTCTATGCCTGGAATCCACATGCTGATCGACAGCAACAAAACATATAGGTATGATATAAGTATTTTTTGTATATAATTTTTGCATAATAATTAAGTTGACTTATACTAATAGATAAAATTTTATATATGATGCAATATAGGTATTACAAAAAATTTCACAACATCCATGTCTTCGAAATACACATCAAATAGCACAAGTGGATCTTGACTATGACTATGAAGAGCTATTCAATTATGTAGAGCATCATAAAATGTGTAGAGAGGGTGCCTACCTACATAAGAAAATAGGAAATATGGTTTGTAGGTGAGATATTCATACATTAATTTTTCTATATATAAATATATCATAATGTGCTTCCATAAAATATTTTTAAAAAAAGGTACGATGCACCATGGCCATTGAATATGAATGGATAAAAATTATTTGAAGACAAAAAGTTAGGAGATAAAAAATATTAGCTTAAAAGAAATGATGATTGTGTAAATATACATAATTGAAAAATACTAAAATTATATAGATAAAATATATATTGGCATACTATGATTTCAAAATATGTGGTAATCAATTACATTTCCAAATATATGGAAAAAGATAAGAACAGACCTAAAACTTATCATCAAATGTTAATGCCACTTGCAAACATTGAAAACCTGATGAGTTAGCAGCTAGAGCATATAAAAGAATCCAAATAGAAACCCTTGTTGAAAGATACATTGGGGCATAAGAGACATGTCATATGTTCTTCAAGCCACCATTTGTAGAGAGTAGTATAGTTTTTGTCACTTTGAATGTTTCATATGATGTGTTTAAATTGGTGACACATACTAAAGAACCAAAAAATGATAAACCCTTAATATATTTCATTGATGGATACATGAATAGAACTTACGAAATGGAAAATTCTTAACTTATAGAAATTTCTAGATCATGTTTATATAATCCCAAGTGAAGGTGAGAAAATAAATGGGAGGTCAGGTGTCTAGTAACTATTGTGAGAGTATTCTGAGGGTTTACTACAATGCCTATATGGGATTAAGAAAAATGGGTTGATTTATATTGGTTATGGTTATTGATTTACAAGACATTTATTAATATAGAAAGAGATATTAGACTTAATGATGATATAATAACATCAGACTAGGAGTCATTAAGCTACAATACTTATCATGTAGAGCGGATGACTATGATAGATGACCACGAAAATAAAGAGATGTTGAATGTGATGATGTTCAATCCATTCATAAAAATAAAATGGAACATGAGTCATAAATTATGTCAAGGCTACATCATGAAAAAATTATGGAATTATCATAATTAGATAGGTTGGGTAGAAGATATCTAGATAGACAAGCACCATAGAATCATGAATATAAAGGACAAGAAAACACAACTTTAGCTATAAATTTTGTAAGCACAATAAAAGACAATGGTTTACTCATAATAGATGATATGAAAATTAAAATTTCATATGGAACCTTAGGTGTCAAACCAAAAAGGGCACTTGATATAATCATGAGACAATTTCTTCAGACTCATAATGTCACACCACTATGCATGATAATTCAAGGAACAATAGGAACATGAAAATCACATCCAATTGGTGTCATTCATGAAGATTTTCAAAATGAATCATAAAATATACAATTTTGTACACTTATATTACTTGCACTAACTAGAGTTGCAACATTCAATATTGGTGGTTCAATAATCCACTCAACACTATGAATCCCAATAATAGATTTTATTAAATTAGAAAGAACAAGACTCACAAGTTTCCAAGAAGAAACGTGGCATATAAAATACATATTTATTGATGAAATGAGTTTAATTTGGGATAAAATGTTTGAAAACATAGATTCATGACTTCGTCAAGCATTTCTAGAAAATGCAAACATGAATTTTGAAGGGAGATCAATCATTTTAGTAGGAGATTTGGGCCAGCTACCTCCTGTGAGTGATAAATCACCATATAATTGTAACAGATATGCAAAAATATTATGGGAAGAATTAAAATTTAATATTACTTTGGATAAGGTATTAAGATAATAAGGATAAAGTTATGACCAAAAAAGGTTTCAACAACTACTCATTGATCTTAGAGATGCACGTCCAATTATTGATGATTGGAAACTATTGACATCAAGAACAAATAATGTATCACATCCAAGCATCTAGAAATGTTTTGACAATGATATTAATTTATTTGCAATGAATGATAATGTGAAAAATCATAATAGAATGAAATTAAAATCATTACAAGGACTGATTGCGTGGATCATTGCAACTAGAACATGTAGTACAAATCCATCAAGAGGCTAGAATGATGAATTAGATGTGGAGTTACTAATAGATAAGGATGAAAAAGTGATGTTAACCTCTAACATATGGATAGAAGTATGACTTGTAAATGGATCTCTAGTATATGTTCAAATTATAGTATAAAAACCCATAATTTCCAAAGAAAATATTATCTATTGCACACTAAGCAAATATTACCTATTTTCCCAAATCTAATTCTAATCATTTGAAATATCCCTTATCCAAGTCAAGATATTTTTTTCCAATTTGGGAGAAATATTATAAAATATTCAATCCATATATAAAAGCATACATGTAGACAAAACAAGTACAATTGTACAAATAAATCTATGTGGTAAAACAAAATTAGATTGGTTTCCATATTTTGTGTATTGGATGCAAAAGTAGTAATAAGTCATCATGATGGTGATTGGATCCATCATAGCCTATTATAGTCTACCTTTTATTTTAATAATGTTTCATCTATTATAATACCTATTAGGATTTAAAATTTAAATAAGTCATTTTTATACCATTTGTGTTCATTTGAATGTCAAACCTATACACATGCATCCTTTAAGTAGGTGATTGTGAATATGCCATAATTTTTCTAATTTTAGTATGGGACATAATCAACTAGAAAAGGATAATAGTGGAAGTTGATCCTTCCAAATTTTAGTCAATTTTAACCTTAATAAGTGATAGATATAGTTTACGTTGCACATAAAAAAATTGGTATTAACTGATCTTTAATATGTCTCTCAATAAAAAATAGTGACCATATATGTAGAAAGCAACATATTCTTATTATATTTTTCACATCTAGTTTCTTTCATTAATTTATGGTTCATCAATTTCATTATTTTTCTTTCATTCTACTATTTTCTAGTAAATTTACAAAATTTTATACATTTATATTCAATTTATGTTAATTAGAGACAATACTTTGATTTATTCCAAATTATCATTAAATAAACTAGTGAACATGCACAATTTATTTGAGTTTTACTTGAAAGAAATTTTCATAGGGTTTAGATAAATTCCTAAGCATTTGACACTAAAATAATTTTCTCAACCTTGGTTATAATATTTGATAGTAAAATAATTTTATTTCAACCCCAGATTTAATCATGGACATAAAAATCACTTTGTTTTTACCTTACATGTCATGAAAATTTACTAATCTATTTAAACAAGTTTTTTTTATACTTATAAGACCTAAATTTTAGTTTAATGCAACTTTATTTTCAATTTTCAAATAATATATGGTTGTATTGGATGATAATTATTATTTAAAATCCATTTTGTTTATCATTACTTGATGTGTTCTTCATGTTGTCACTTGTATTTTCAACTTTTGAGGAGATGAAAAGACCTCCTCATCCAAGTGGCACAATAGAATCACCTTTAAGCTTGTGTCTAGTCTAAGGAATGAGGTGAGTCTCTATATAGGGCTAACTCCCTTGATGTATGACTTAAGATTTTACCCATAATTAAATTTTGAGGGGGGAAAATGGAAAGAGATAACTCAAAGCAAATATAAACTAAGGAGGTGATACACCAAATCAATTTTATTACTTCAAACCAAGTTCATTCTACACTTGAGACCAAGAAATGAACTAAAACATACACTCCTTCAATCTACAACTTCTCACATCAATGTTACTTTGTGAGGTCAAGATGGACATATAGGATATGAGGAATAGACAAGAGGAGTTGAATGAAAATAATGAAAATAATAAGTCACTTAACCATGAAGCATCATAAAACACTTCTCATTCCCTATAAAAAAAATATTTCCAACTGCAAATAGATTGTGAGAATGAGATGATTTGCAAGGGAAATAAGATTGTCACTTAAGAAAAATAAAAAATTCATGTAAAAATCACCAATTACTATCATGGAAGAGGTAAAAATTATTCATTTTATTGATAAAAATGTATAAAAATGAGAAGGGCCCTACCATACTCAGGTGGAACATAAAAAAAAATTCCAAAATGGATAACTATTATAGAGTTTGAGAGAGAGAGAGAGAGAGAAGAAGATAAGTAAAAGGGTCACAAGGACACTTTTAAAGATAATAAATTTAGTTAAAAATTCATTTTAATAGTATATGGGTCAAACCATTCAATGTGATGAATTGAAAATATCAGTCCAAGTCATCAAAGTTATGCAAAGTGGAACAAAACTCCTCCTTTTTGCACAAAAAAATTGCCTTCATGATTAGGCCTATTTGAAGGTATTTTAACTAATTATGAGAATTATAGATTATTTTAATGGAATTTTAGAATATAATACATGATATCTATGCATTTATTGAATTCCTAGTCCTTTGGAAACCTCTTAAAGTGAGCTATCATCACTTGTAGTCCAAAAAGAACTCCTTTCATGAACCCTTCACAATTATCCCCCAGTTTGGTTTCAATTTTCCATTAAAATACATAAAATTAATTGGGTTACATTTTTAAATAATATTAATGGATTTGGAAGCATCAATCAAGCTTTAAAATCTATTCATGTGAAGCTTTTCACCCCTCTCACTAGCTTGTGCATTAGGCCAGTTTTGACTGGTTGAGTTGAAAGACATGTTTGAGATAGTTAGAAAAAAATTTAAGGCATAAAATTTATGTGAGATTTATCTTAAGTATAAATATTTCCATCCATGTTCTTTTCATCTCTTCAGACTTCCTACAACCTTCAAAATAGACAAAATAGTTAGAAAACACCTATTTCTACCTCCATCCATACAATTATGTAAAAAGAGCTAGCATGTGAGGGAGCCTGAGGGAGCACTGTCTAACATAAAATATATATTATGGTAAAAATATTCCATTAAACTATCTTTATAATCTCATTTTCTCCATCAGGTCTTGGCTAAGGGTTTATGAGGGTTTTAGCTTATTTTAACACTTAAGCTTGTTTCATAAAAAAAACTATCATTTAAACTACAAAAAAATTACACAATTTTTTTTTTAAATACCTCCATAAACATAGCTAAATATATTATATTCCCATACAAGTCCTCATGCAAGATGTGAGCATTCAAATATCCTCTATTGAGCTCTTCCTTTAACTTGCACAAGCCAAATTTTGGTCCCTAGTTGAAATTAGGCTCCCCTGCAACCTATTTTCTATAAAAAGGATTAAATAAATATTTCATTGTCCCTAAATAAATTTTAAACAAGTTTTAATACATATATCAAGTCAAAAATGAAATTGACGTCCCTTTAGATGCTAGGCCGAGTCATGTTCATAGAGATTTGACTACAACTTAAGCCCAAACTAGCCTTTGATGGATTTTACTTGTCTCTTGATAGAAAAGACACAAATTTGGTTACCCAATATACATTTTATAATATCCTATAAATCTCACTTTAGTGTGGAAATGACAAAACTTCTCATTTGGACCTTTAGTCCTATTCTTTGCCTAGTAAGTTTGTTTGCATCATTGATAGCATAATACACCTTGTTTATTTTATATCTAATTTGAGGTATTTTAAATGATTTCATATATGTATTATATTATACTAAACCTTGTTAAAAATATTCCATAACTCCTGATCCACCCTTCTATCTTTTGCCTCCAAAACCTAGTAGTTTCACTTAAGGGTAAGTGGCCTCTGTCTGAGACAAAACAAAGGGCACTTCCCCTATTTTATGAAACAATTTGAATGTTTTAAGAGTTTATTAAATTTATGGATATTAAATATATCAAATTTCATCACTTTTTCATATTACTAGATGATCTGAGGAGTATTTCAAGTGACAATTCAGGCAATGGTTCTACCCCAATTGGTGGCAAAACTTTTGAGAGCCATAACTTTTGCACCATAGCTTTTTTTGACTCCCAATTTGAACTATTGTAAATATAATAATGATGGAAAAAACATGAGAATTAAATAATCTTATATATATGGGTTTTTACCCCAAAAAACTAAATCAAAGTGCCCCAAATTTTAGTAGTGCAATCTAAAAATTGTAAATTTCTAAAAATAATAATTCCTCAAAATTTGTATTATTTTAAATCATAGATATGTCAAAGCACTTAATGTAAATAAATATTTGTGATAGTAAACATCATACTCCTACCTTAAAAATGTGTATAAATGAATATTTAACTTGAAATAGAAATCAGACATCTCTTCTCAGAGATAGGCATATGTTTGGGTCTGCAAATTTGATCAATAAAACATCTCTTCTTAGAGATAGAATTATTTAAATTATGATTTTATTATTTCTTGAATTATTTTTTATTGTTTTGATAGGTAATTTTGGTCCACTCATTCACATTTATTATCTCTAATTCACTATTTTGGCCCCTTAAACATGCTCACTGTTTGTTTGCTTAGCTGAAGGTGAGTGCCTTCTATACAAGGGACACCTAGGGGTAGTTGTGAAACTTGAAATCATAAATCAATATAGATTTAATGATATCCATGCCATTTTTATCCCATTTACTCCGCTTTAATAATTACCAACATGATTTAATTCATTATTATTTACTGGAGGTGTCAAAAGACCATTTACATCTTTGCAAACATGTAGACGTTACAGTAGGTTTCTAGTGTATAATTTGATAGGTTTGAGTCTCTCAAAAAATAATCTCCCTTATTTATCTTTACTTCATTCTATTCAAGGATCTTCAAGTTCATAATGTATATAATTTTTATATGTCTACGTTCCTTAAATCCTTTTTAAACCATGTTACATGATGTCCAAAACATACCCTTGGGTCTTTGTTTTCCCTTTTTAGGGACAAAAGGCCTAAAATAGTTTATTGAATCCTCCAAGATATTTACATCTTATAATTTCCCCATTGACACATCCAAAAAATTTATCTTGTTCTTACTCATTATATGAATTCAAACACAAATTCTATCACTTTCTTCCACACATAACATGGGTATTTAGTTCTTCATCATGCTTCCTATAGATGAGTATCTCCATGGACAAAGATTCAGATGAAAGTTAAGAAATGTGAATTGCATTGGATATCCAAAAAAAATTTAATCCACCTTTAAACATGAAAAAATAAGTTAATTTCATGATCAAGGGCCTGACTCATTTCAATCTTCTTCTCAACATGAAAATTTCCCTCAGGACACTTGAAGTTACCCATTAGTGGCTAACTGTGTAATTATGAGAATGTGGTGGACAACAGGTTTTTTATTGACCCCATAAAGAAGATATATGCTCTCTCAAAATCACAAAAATAGACTATGGTCTAAAAACATTGAGGAAAGATTCCATATCACATTTCAAAATTTGAAAACTCTTGTAGACACTGGGAAAGATATGTAGGCAGACTATGAGCAAAACCACACTATGAAATTAATTCATGGAGTATTTGTTTGGAGGAGTGAGATCAAGAAGGAAATAAAATTAATATTTGAAACATGATAAAACCAAACACACTCAACTACCATGACCACCATTAGAATAAGAGAATCCTTCAAATGGTGAAGAAATGCCTGTTGCACTCAAAAAGACTAGTGTAAAAATTTGAAGTGTTTTTCCCATAAAATAAACTTTAAACTTTAAAATAAGCATGGGAGATATGTGGGGACATATTAATCATCATCTGGTATTAAAATAAGAAAGTGGTTTATATGAAATTGTTCACAATGAATTAAAACCTAAAGGTTTCATAGAATGACAAGAAAATTTGCATAATCAACTTCAAAAAAATGGTTCATAAAGAAAAATTGATAATTATAAAAAATTTCACTAAAAAATGAAATTATCTTATTTTATAATACTCCCCTACTATATTTTTTCCTAAAACTGGTTGTGCTGATCATGCCAAGTACAAACGTACAAGTCACTTCAATCTGCAAAGAAGAGTGAAAATGAAGTAGAATGGTTTTGTGAAAGAAGTGTTGGTTTAATATAAAACCAAACATGAATATTGGTGTGTGGAAGATAAATATTCAAATTTACATCTTTTCCAAGTGGCACACTTCCCAAGGAGGCTATACAAGTACCACTTTATCCTTTTCTATTGAGAAAACTACCTTTTCTCTGAACAAACTACAATATTTTTAGTAGTTTCAGTTATATAAGGCTTATAATTACACATGGATAATTACATCATGTTTTTACACTTTCACATTTCATAAGAAACCTATACAAAACATTAAATGCACCATTTATTACCCTTAAGATGACTCAAAATGATAAATGGACTTAGAAACTTATTGACCAAAGCTAGTAACACATTAATTGAAATCAAATGACCTATAAAACATCTCATTAAAATACATTATACCCAATTATAGGCCTAAAACTCAATTTTTTTACTAGGGGTACCCTAATTTGACTTAAAAGTCAAATTTGGTCAAAAAATTGGTAACTTATAGGGGTAGTATGCTTATCATACTAACTAGACCAGTAAGCTTATCAGTCCATTGGGATTAAGATTTATCTAAGGACTAAGACAAATAAGAGACTTTTACTATAAATCAAACTGAACCAAACAAGATAACTAATGACTATCTCAATAACACAAAGTAAAAGATACACACAACAAAGAAATCAAACACACAAGACACACACATGTGCATAAGCACTCAGAGGAATTAGGAAACAAACTATTATGCAAAAAAAGTAAATAAACTTACTTTCCTAGATGAAAAGGAAAACTTCTTGAATCATCTCGATGGTGAGATAAAACATAGTTCCAAGCATACTTATCTTTATATTGAATGTTTTGTGGATCAGACCTCTTCTTTGGAACTTCACTTGATCTAGTCTCATGCAGATCATCCTTAAATAGGTATATAATGAAGATATATTCCTCTTTAAAATATTCACATAATTCATACTACTTCCCACTCTTCATTTCATAGTCATCTTATGTATCCTTAGTAGGCATGTCTCCAAGAGGATTGATTTCTTCTTCCTTAAAAGATTAAGACCAATAAGAGCTTGTCCCATCCTTCAAGAGATAATGTGTTTCTCCCAACTAATTGATAGGATGATAACCCATCTTGATGAATTTAAAAACATAATCATCAAATACATATGCTTATTTAAAGGATAAATTTGAAATAATTCTTTTCCTTTGCATACTTACTTGAGTACCAATGTTGCCTTCTCCATCTTTGATCAGATCATAGCCTCCTTGAAGAGGAGTATAGCTTACTCCAATAATTTTGAAAAAGGTCATTTTAAAGTTGATTAAGAACTTATCCATCATTATCCATGGTATATTTCAAAGTGATGAGAGATTTTATGATCATTTCTTCCTCTATGGAAAAGGGAAGACATCCTTCTTCATCAACCCAATCTAAAATCTCTAGACAAGAAGTCCAATTTTATTAAAATATGGAGGAAAAATCACGTGAATTTCCATTTTTCTCACCAAAGAGATTCCCTATGGTGATTTATTCCTCATAAAAATTCATGAGGTCTTCTTTATCAACCATTAATTGAGCACTTTTTTCTTCATTTGCTTCTCTCAAGTTAGGTTTTTCAACATGAATAAAACATTATTCATCATCAACCAAGAAAATATATTCAACATAAGAGTTTACCTTATATTAATCACTTAATACCTCTTGAGGGATTTAAAATTTAACTTTAGTTGTCATAATCTGATCTCTTTTGTCAAGGTCTACAAATTCTTCAACCTCCTTCATGGTGATGCCAAGACTATGCATCCTGAAATCATGTAATCTATCCCAATGAGGATACCAAAAAGGTAGGATTTCTTCAAGCAAGAGTTATCTTTCCTTATCAACTAGCCTACATTACTTTAGTTCACATATAATTTTTACATCAAGGCAAAGGGTGATGGAGTAAGAAAAATATGAACTAGTTGGTGAAGGGGTAACATAGAACTCTAAATCAGATTGTGAATGTAAGGTAGGAGGATCTTTGGGAAGCTCTTGAGGGAGGGGAGATGGGATGTGTTTAGGCATAGGATATTTCCTTTCATCTAATCATTCATTTACACCTTGACTAAGTATATTCATCTTTGTCTCTATCTCCTCTAATTTTCTTAGCGAAGTTCTTTTGGACAAGTCCCTCTTGAAGCTCATAGGAATCATCATGAGGATAAGTAGTGCATGCGGGTTGTCATGGAACAAAAGAAGTTTCTTAATGAAGGTTGTGAGGGGAATTCAAAAGATAAAATCCATTTACCACTTCACACTCTTTGACAATGCTTCCATCTTATTTCTTTCCCTATAATTCTACTATTTTTCTCTAGCTTAGGATGTTAGGATTAGATGTCTTCTCAATTTCACACTCTTGGTCAAAACTTTTCTCATCCTTCTCTCCCCATGACTCCACTATCTTATTCCAACTTATGACATTGGAATTATGAGTCTCTTTTGGAGGTCATAGGGATACAATGTGAGAGGGAAATGAGGTTTTAAAATCCACTTCCTTTTTTTCCAACATACGCTATTGCATATGCATATTTGCCAACTCAAGCCTATAAAGATTTTTCTCAAAGACAAGATTTCTCTTTTCAAATTTCTCCTCCACTTTATTCAAAAAAGGATGACATTGATAGACTTGATTTGTCTCATGAGTAGGATTCAGGAGTGACTGATAGGGAACTCGTGGAAGTGGGTATGAAGGTTTATAGACTTGGTAAGGCTGCCTCTCATGAATTCTCAACTTATCTTCCAAGGATGCAATCAAACCACTCAGATCTAGCAACTCATTTTTAAGCCTTTTTTAATTAGATCTCTAAATAGGTACCCACTCTTTCTTGACCAACTCTAAATAATCTCTTAAATTTTAAATGACATGATTAGGAACCTCTATACCACATCCTTGATGTGTGTCAAGATCCAACATGTATCTCTCACATCCTAAATGTACTTTCTTGAAGGTAGAAATGGGCTGATTAGAGAAAGGACTAAGTTGTCTAGGAGGGGTAAAAAATTGAGAAGGTTACTTATAAGATTGGTATAACTCATGACATGGCTGAATATGGTCTTATTGGAACTGATAATGCTCATAACAAGATTGAACAAGAACTTGTTCATATTGATAGGGAATAGGACAAGATGAATATGTTTCACCAAATTATGTAATATAAATCTCAACACCAAAATTAGATATGAATATTCATTGAAATAAATAACATAAATGAATATGTTAACATCAATATTTAAAGGATAAATTGGGTTTCTTGACCAGCTGATATGTCTTTAGAGTCACCATTGATACTTGAAAAGATGCCTCTAAAAACTGATTGTTGAGAGACAACACCAAATATTTCTCAATCTCTTCAAACAATAGTCCCATCAAGCATGCCAAAAACTATTGTAACTTAGAGTTGCACCCTTTAAAGAGATGCAAATCTCTACTCATCCAATTGGCACAATGTAATCACCTCTAGGCTAATGGGTAACCTAAATAACAATGTGAGTCTTTAGATAGGGCTAGCTCCCTTAATTTACCACTTAGGATTGAAATTTTAACTAAATTTTTAGGGGGTAAAAGGAGAGAGATAATTGAAAAAAAAATAAACTAAGGATATGACACACCAAATCAATTTGATGACTTCCAACCAATTGAATTTTACACTTGAAACCAACAAACAAACTAAAACATACACTCCTTCAATCTACAACTTCTCACATCAATGTTACATTGTGAGGTCAACATGAACATCTAGGCTAGGAGGACTAGACAAGAGACCTTGAATGACACTAATGGAAATACTAACTCACTCAGCCTTGAATCATCATAACACACTTCACATGCCCTATAAGAATAATATTTCAAAATATAAATAGGTTTCAAGAATAAGATAACATGCTAAGGAAACAAGTGTGTCACTAAATAAAAATAAAACATTCAAGTAAAAAACACTAATTATATTCAAGAAATAGGTAAAAATTATTCATTTTATTGATCAAAAGGTATACAAATGAGCATGCATTTTCCATATTCAAGTGGAGCATCCAAAACAATGCCAAAATGGATAACTCTTATAGAGTTTGGGAGAAAGAGAGAAGAAGAGAAGTCCAAGGGTAAAAAGGATACCTATAAAGATGATAAAATAAGTTATCCATGCATGATAATATCATATGGGTTGAACCATTAAATTTCATGAATTACAAATTTTAATCCACGTCATCAATGTTATGCAAAGTGGCACAAGTCTCGTCTTTTTTGCACAAAAAAATTGACTTCATGATTAATCCTATTTAAAGGTCTTGTAACTAATGAGGAGAAATACAAATGATTTTAATGGAATGGGATGCTCTCATACATGACTCTCCATGCATTGGTTACATGCCTGACCCTTTGTAAACCTTTTAAAGTGAGTCATAATCACCTACAGTCCAAAAAGAACTCCTTTCATTCAACCTACACACTTTGTGGGCCAAGTGTGCACAGTTGGTCCAAAATTTAAATACTCTCCATGTCATTTTAAGCATCAAGATATCTTTAAAATTAGTTCAAGTGAAACTTTTCATCCCTATCGCTAGCTTATGCATTAGGCTAGTTTTGACTGGCTGAGTTGAAGGACCTATCTAAAACACTTAGAAACATTTTAAAGGCATTAAAATTAAATTTGGATTTATCTTAAGTCTAAATATTTCCATCCTTGTGATTTTCATCTCTTGAAACTTCAAACAACCTACAAAACATTGAGTAGATGATTTCTTATTCCTCCATGTGTATAATTCTCTATAAATATATGGAATGTGAGGGAGATTGAGGGAATCCTATCAAACATAAAATATCTATTATGGTCAAAATATGACATTAAACTATCCTTCCAAGATCATTTTATCCTTCGGGCCCTGGTTAACAGTTTATGAGGGTTTTAGCATGTTTTGACACATAAGCTTATTTTATTAAAATATGACATCCAACCTACCAAAAAATTACCCAAAATAACTATTAAATACCTCGCTCAACATCCTTGAAATTATCATATTCTCATGGAAAGCCTCATGTAGGATGTGATCATTCAAACATCCTCTATCCAGATCTTCCTTTCACTTTCACAAGCCAAATTCCGGTCCCAAGTCCAAATTGTGTTCCCCTGTAACCTCTTTCCTATAAAAAAAGGATTAAATACATATTTTAGGGCCCATAAAACATATTTCAACAATTTTTAGTACATATATCAAGTAAAAAATTAAATTGACCTCCCTTTAAATGCTAGGCCTATTCATGTTCATAGAGGTTTGATTACAACTTAAGCCCAAATTCAAACTAGAACAGGGCCAATATATAGGGTTTCACTATATAAACTATTCCTTGCATGGTTTTTAACTCTTTTTGGAATGATTATCATGGAAGAGATAATATAAAAATGTTAATAATAATTATTAATATATTTCAAACTTCTCTATCTTCACAATCCACTTCATATCCTTGATAACTCTTAAAACCTCTTACTCAGTCAAGATTGAGTTTTACCTGTGACTATGGTTTCTACCTATAAGTGTCCTTCATTCCAAAATAATTTAGTTATGATGATTTATAATCTCCCCTTGTGTCTCTTAATTTCACAGTGAACTTAATTTATACTTATAACCTCTCCTATCCCTACTCAATTACTCTACTCTCATAAAGGAGTCTTTACTACCTAACTGAGACACCACTTTAATAACCCCTACATGTAGCTTAATTTTGCTCTTATTTATCTTTATGAAGCTAAAAAAACCTTCATATAGATGTCCCATATTATTTCATCATGTGTAACTCTTCCTAACCCTACAATCACCTTGAGTGTCTTAGAACCATCCTTGAAAATCATGCTAGTTATCTGACTAAGACACCCCTATCTATAGGTGAACATAAGATGTAGGCTTGAAAAATAGTGCATATGACCTTTTATATTTTCTAGGACCATTTGATAAGTTCTTTGGGTCCACTTTTTCACCTTTCTTATCTCTTATTCACTATTTTGGCCACTTAAACTTGTTCACTATTTGTTTGCTTAGCTGAAGGTGACTATCTTCTATATAAGGGACACTTGGGAGTACTTGTGAAACTTTAAATCATGTATAAATATAAATTTAATGATATCCATGAAATTTTTATACCATTACCTCAACTTGAATCATTCCCAACAGGAGTTAATGCATTATTACCCACTAAAGGTGTAAAAATACCATCTACATCTTTGCAAGCCTATGGATGTTATTGTATGTTTCCAATCCATAATTGGATAGGTTTCAACCTCTTAAAAACCAATCTCCCTTATTTATATTGACTTCATTCTATGCAAGGATATTTAATTTCATAAGGGATACAAGGTTTATATGTATAGGTGTCTTAAATCCTTTTTTAAACATGTTACATGATGTCTAAAACATACCCCTAGGACTTTATTTTCCTTGTTTAGGGATATAGGGCCTGGAATAGTCTATTGAATCCTCAAAGATATTTACATCTTCTACTTGAACCATTGACACCTCCTATAAGTTTATCATGTTCTAACACATGATATTACTTTAAACACAAATTCTATCGCTTGATTCCACACATAACATGGGTATTTACTTCTTCATCAGGATACTTGTAGGTGAGTATCTCCATGGAAAAAAATGAGCTCAAAATTAGAAAATATGAATTACATTTGGCTATCCATTTTTTTTTAAGCCACCCTTAAGCATGACAAAATAGGTTCGTTTCACAATCAAGGGACTTGATTATTGACTATGAAATTATGAGAATGTGGTGGAAAAAAGGCATTATCATGACCCCATAACAAACATATATGCTCTCTCAAGAGCAAAAAAAATATTATAGTCTGAAAAACTTGAGGAAAGATTCCTTATCACATTTCAATGTTTGAAAACTCTTGTAGACACTGGGAAAGATATGTAGGCAGAATGTGATCAAAAGTGCACTATGAACGTAATTCATGTAATCTTAATTTAGAGGAGTGATATAAAGAAGGAGATAAAATTAAAATATTAAAAATCATAAAACCAAACACACTAAACTTTCAAAACCACCAGCAGAATAAGAGATTCCTTTAAATGGTGAAGAATTACCTATTGCACTGAAAAATACTAGTCTATAATTTTGAAGTGTTTTGTTGATAAAATCAACTTGGAACTTAAAATTTAGAATTTGAGAAATGAGGGTAAATATTCAACATCATATTGTATCAAACTAAAAATGTGGTTTGTATGAACTTGTTAATAATGAAGCAAAACTTACGGGGTTCAAAAAATGATAAGAAAATTTGCATAGTCAACTTAAAAAAATTGGTTTATAAATCACAAATAATCATTATAAATATTATTAATATTAAAATTAATTTCTCTAAGAGTGGAATACTCCTGCAAGTGTGTTTGTCCTAGAACTACTTGTGTTGGCTATACCAAGTATAAACCTGCAAGTCACTTCAATCTGCCAAGAAGAGTGAAAATGAAGTAGAATGGTTTTCAAAGAGAAATGTATGTTTGAGATAAAATCAAATGTTAATATGGGTGCTTAGAAAATTAAGAGTAACATTTACACCTTTTAAACTTGGCACACTTCCTAAGGAGGTAGTCCAAATGCCACTTTCTCTTTTTCTACTAAGAAAACTACCTTTTCTCTAAACAACCTAAAATTTATCTAGTAGTTTCAGTTATCTAAGGATTATAATGACACATGGGTAATAAAATTTTTTTACACATGAACATTTCCCAAGAAACCCATACAAAGCATTAAGTGCACCATTTTTTACCCTTAAAATGACTCAAAATGATAAATGGACATAGAAACTAATTAACCAAAGCTATTACAACATTAATTGACATAAAATGGCCTATAAAACATCTCATTAAAATACATTATACCCATTTATAAGACTAAAAACTATGTTTTTTACTAGGGGTTCCCCAATTTGACCTAAAAGTCAAATTTGGACAAAACCTTTTGTAAGGAATATCGTTAACAATCATGTAATATAATGAATTAAATCAAATGTTAAGACAAAAATACCATTAATTTAAATATTTTGGAAGTTAAGCATAACATTGGGACAAGAATAGTTATACACACAAGATGATATGAGCATTATCATACAACCTCTATAGGGGCTTATTGCGACCATAGAAAATGACAAAGCCTATGAATATTTAATAAGAAAAACATATAGGTTACTCTTGGTGAAATAAATTGGTCAATAATTCTTGCCCACCCAAATTTATTACCTCTTTTTTATCTTTCACTCAACATGAATAGAATAAACATGGTGATGATAGAACATCTAAAGAACAAATTGATTCCATTGGTAATTTTGATCAACCTCTTAACAAACTTACTACAGGTGTTTCTTCCTTAATAATTGATATTATATATGTTATAATTATATTCATTTAACTAAATATATATTTTAATTAAGCACTATGGTCAATAAATCTCTTTTTTTGAGTGTGTTATTTAGTTTTGGTTCACTTTTAGTTCACCTCATTATTGAGTGATCTAGTTTTGTTTAGATAGTTAACTATATTTCATTTACATCACTCTATTTTAAATGATTTTATCCAATAATTTTAGACCTTATATGGAGTTATTAATTAATTATAAGTATTTTTTCAATATCTATAAATATGAAAGATTAATTTTTAATAATATGAAGATAATATTTGGTGTTTACTCAGCTTTATGATCCTTTTTTTTGTCATCTCATATCATAGCCATGCATCTCTAAACATTGTTAAAGATTGCAGAGGGAGAAGAAAATAGAAAATAATAATGTGCACTCTCACTCACTTTAATATCCATTCTATCCTAATTAGTCTTGCATTCAGGCATTGGAACTCAACTCTACTTTGGTTTTTCATAGTACTTCAATTTTCCAAAAAGAGTATTTTTCATTGATTATTAAAATGTCTCATTTATCAAGATATTAGAATGTATCATTGTAACATTTCAAAAGTATATTATAAATTTTCATTCAAATCATACTTATAATCCAATAGTTTCAATTTAATTAAAGGTGTAATTATATGAATTGTTATGTTGAAGTTGCATGTTAAGATTTTATTCTCTGATGGTGTTGATAAAGTATTTTATAAAAGAAGAAGAATATCAACTTTACACTAACACTATGAATAAGATAAATTCTAAATTAAATTCAAAATATTTAGGTACCAAAACATCCATTATTGTTTGTGGCTAAACACAAATCAGCTTGTGATTTTTCAAAATCTACCTCAAATGTGTCATGGAAGTCGAAGTAAGGCACCAAAGCCACCTCTTACACAAAATCACCTTATAGAAAAAGGTATTGAAAAAGGGTAAGGTTTTGATATTTTTAACATCTAAACAAATATTTTATCCTTTATGTGTTTGAAGTGATTCATATGAGAGTTATGCCATTTTTTATTGAAGAAAGCCTACCAACATAAGGTCTATAAATGAAACGACAAGACTACATTTTTAGTAAAATTTGTATTTATGATGAAAATACCAAATTTGGGAAAACATGAAAATTGGGGATATTTAAACCATTTTTTTGATTGAAATAAAATATGAAAGTCTTTATTTTTCCTCCAAATAGAGGCAGTGACCTTTTATTTTCATTCATTTTTTTAAACATAATATAAATAGAAAAATATAGTGTAAAACTTTATTTTCCTAAAACATTTTAACATTGAAAACACAATGCAATGAATATTATTAAGTTGAAACATTTCATATAACCGGTGCATATGTATCATGTCTACAAGTAATGTCATTTTACTTTGAGCTACTACAAACATATACTCACTTATCGACAATGTAAATTTCTAGACATCATCCCTATAAATTGTGAGGGAGAAATAAGGTGTATACACATAATATTTTCAAACTTTTATTGATTACTGTGTCATGTCCCCTTCTAGTTGACATCTTTCCGAGCGAAGGATTAGCCTATTATGCGACCCTCATAGGCTGATGGGATGGATAGAGGGTCTTGATGGAGATGGGTTGGCTTTCGGACATGAATTAAAGGAGATATTAATATTTGATTGATTTAATCAAATATTAATTATTTGGTCCAATTTTAATTAATTATTAATTATTAATTAATTATTAATTATTAATTATTTATTATTGGGTCTAATTTTAGGATCCTCATTCTAATTTAAGAATTGGTCTAATTTTAAGACCCTAGTTCTAAATTAAGGAAGCCCCAGTCTAATTTAAGGGAATCTAATTTTAGCAAGCACACCTTTGGAGGTGTATAAGAATCTCTCATGGGAGAGAGTTTGTATTCATGCTTATTATTTTTGATATTGATTCTTGTTAAGAAATTCTTCTGTGAAGACTGAGCCAAGGGTTCCAGGATTCCAATTGCATTGAAGAACGTCAACTCTTCATTGTGTGCGATTCAGAGGTTGTGAAAGATCAGTCGATTTATTGCCAAATTGAGAGATAACTTCACCTAGAAGTTATCATAGTATTACAGGTATTTGAGAGATAACTTCACTCAAAAGCTATCACAAGGGTTACAGGTATTTTCATTATTTTTGTGTTTTGATTCAAGAATTATCCAGATATAGATCTTTTGTATTAGCCCATAATTCTACAGATCAGGATCAAGCATACAGGTTGTGTTATATCAGCGGCCGTACAGATTCCGTACAGATCTGTGAAAATCCGTACGCATCGACAGAAAGTTTAGGTACCGACATCGGTGAACAGATACCTACAGAGACTGGCATCGGTCGACATACAGTCGACATCGGCGAGATAACGACTACAGATCGACTGATGATGGCAGTATAACCGACGTCGGTGACTGTGTTTTTTACATAGCAGGCCGAGACGAACTAGATTCAGAATTCTTTCCCAGTTTGTGGAATATTCAGGCTATTCAAGCCATACTTTTCAATATTCTTTGTATACTTGACAAAGGATCTCTATTGTAAGCTTATGAGCAAATAAATAAGAGTTTATACTATGATTTATTTATCTATTTGAAGATATTTTGTAGAAATTCAGATAAGCAATTCAGAGCTTTGTTTTGATATTCGAAGGGATATTACAATGGTATCAGAGCTTTTGTGCAGAAAAAGGAGCCCCTAAGTAAGGGACATTACATACTGACACTTCATATCTTGTAGGAACCTACTAAGTCTCAATATCTCTAAGTGCATACCTTAAGGGGCGCATCGACAAAGGGGTGGACAAACCTTTAGTGCTTCGTAAGATTGTTGTTCCTTTTGCCACTTGCTATATACACTCTTGCCTCCTAAAACCTTGAACCCTAATCTTATTTCTCTCTTTCATTTCTATTCCCACCATTTGTCATGCTTTATCCCTCATTTATTACCTTCTTTCCTTTTTGAACTATTCAGTAAGCTGGGTTGACCTAGTTGTCCTAGCTTATTCTGGAGATAATTTGCCTTTCCTTACTGTTTTATATCCTAGTTGACCTAGCACAAACTTCAAGAATTAGCCTGATAATGTTCTTGGTTGATCCGATCAACTTGTCATAATTGACATGTCTAAAAGTCTTTAGGGTGATATATATGTATATATATAATATATATATATATATGTGTGTATATATATATATATATATATATATATATATATATATATATATATATATATATATATATATATATATATTATATATATATACAAGGTCATTCCTTACCATTTCATAATAGAGTTGAATTAATCAATGAAGTGTGAATGAACATTAGCTTATTGACCATTCTACTTGAATAATAAAGCTTTAGGGTTCAATAATTTCATTTCAAGATCTGATATTTTCTTGTGGAGAACCTTTTTTAATGTTTAGGTTGGTCATGTAGCCTAGAGCCTATTTATCTTGGTTGTCCTTACAAGACACAACAATCTCTTACAAAGCACCATTGGCTAAGGGAGAGGTTGAGACTCAGTAGGTTCATCTTCAAAGGTAAGTATTCCTAACTTTTATTCTCCTTTGTGAGAGTAGATAGATAATGTAGTATGTATTATTCTCTCCCATGTATTAGTATTTTGTATACATTGACATGAGTATATGTATTATATACATTTTTAGTTTAGTTGTTATTTACTTACTTTGTTTTACCCCTACATTGGGCCACAAGCTTTGGTGAATGCTAGATTAGTTTACTTTCTTAGTTATTATGATAAGTGAATATATAAACCATAGGACTCTTATAGGGTTATTGTGCAATAATATTAGACTATAGGATTTGGAACCTACCTAACATGATATGTTATGATAAATGATACAAGTGATCCCATAGTAAGGTCTATCAGATCCTAATATTAGTCATGCTCCTGCTTAACAAGTGTGTGCCCCAATCTAAAGTGTATTTATATCTATCATATCCAATCTATGATTAATTAATGAGAGCCATGCAATTTTGATTGCATACATTATTGTGAACCCAATGTGAATCAAACTATTATAGGGTTTCTTTCACTTATTCTATTCCTTTTGTCATCCTTTCTATCATATGTTTTGGCTTGTTGGCTTTATTCTGTCAACCTAAATATTTTTCTATTTTTTTAGTAACATTTAACTGGATCAACCGAATCAATCTAGAACAGGTTTTCATCATTTTTTAGACTTTCTATCCAACCTATAAAGTCAACTAGGTCAACCTAGCACATTTCTAGCCACTTTGCAGTAGGTTCTTATTCAAGATTCATAGTGCAGGTTCCAGATTCTAGACTTCCAAATTTGTATTGTAATAAAATATGATCCATAAACCACACTAATAAACTCAAAGTGAAGTTTAAATTATGGATACTTAATATTTCAAACTTATCAAATCCTTGAAATACTCAAAATAACTTGTAATTTGTCTGGCAATTAACTGTTCTTGGTTATCGAATTAGAATGGAATTGTTGAAAGACTTTTCACTTCCATTCATTAATTTAATCACTTTTTTTAAATGCCATAAAATTTCAAATTTTAAAACTTTGCATGCATTCTTGATTAATTAAAATTTAGAAACTGAATTAAAAACATGCAATCAAATGACAATTTTACCATACGACATTGATAATGGAGTTTGGCATCTCTTGCCTACATCTCTGGGTTTGCCCAATAGTGAGGACCATTTCCTTAATTTTTGCAACAAAAGGTGATACAATTATTTGAAATGTTACACAACTTCCCTTACATCTGATCTCTATACAAGAACTCCACCTTCATTGATTTACTCAATCTCGGTAACACAAAATCCTTCCTTAGTCTTCAACCCCCCTTCGAAGGTGCTTATGTCCCTCCACTTAACTATTGGTCTATACAATTTATATTAAAAATAATTTTAACTTCTCCTTTTAATTACAAAACATAATTAAAAAGGCTTACTATCTATGTATCAGGTCAGATAATGGATCAAAATCCTTTTGTTAGCTATCTTCAAGCTTCAATATAGTTCTTAGCCTATTAAAAATAAAATACATAGTCTAGTGAAAACTTACACTAAAATAGAATTTCATATCTTTTAAATTATTTGCCAGCTCATAGAATAGTCAATCAAGGATTATACCGTTTGCACAATAGGTGCAAGGTTCAAGTGTTTGGCCTCTCTTTTTGGATGCTTAGACTTATCTCACTTTATCCCACATTGGCAATTTAAAAATGGTTTTCTATCTTTTAATAGGTAGGCAGCTTCCTTTTACAATGCTGACACCACTTTTGGTGGGCTCAAGGCAATAAACATAGCATGGTTTCCAACTTAGCATATTACTTGGTAAGATGTATGTTATGAGTTAGGTTAACTTAGATGTGGAATTTATCATGGTCTCCAAACATAGCTTATAATCTCAAGCTTGACTTAGCAATGCGTTAGCTGTGGCATGGCAACTG
This sequence comes from Torreya grandis, assembly GCA_037957365.1. NCBI lineage: Eukaryota > Viridiplantae > Streptophyta > Pinopsida > Cupressales > Taxaceae > Torreya > Torreya grandis. The sequence continues at coordinate 1,263,238 of JARHVA010003253.1, forward strand.
TTGGTTCTCCCATGTGGCTTAATGGGGAATGGTAATTAAAAAATATTACCAAGCTATTTAAAACATATAATTAAATTTTCCCACATACATCCAATGGACAAAAAATATAGTGTAAAATCAAACTTAAATACATTTCAATATGAAATGGAGGCCAAGGCACCCCTCTTTAGTCAAGTGTGTCAACCCTTATTGAGGGCCCTCGATGAGCCAATGTGGGGCCCACAGTTCTCCATAAGACCGCTTATCAAATACCAGAGGCTGAAACCAAACCAAAACACCAAAATAGATTTTTGCACAAATGTACAAAAATGGAGTGCCATGTGTCAATGGATGATTTCTCCACTTGTCACATTTTAATTGTGCCATTTATTGTGACACCTTATTTTTCCTATCAAAAAATAACTTTATTAGACAATAACTTGGGCATCCAAACTTTATTTTGTGATCCAAAAAAAGTGCTAGAAAGTTCTCGATGAGCTCTTCCATGTGTAAGAGGTTTCATCACAACATGGGACCTTTTTTTGAACTAAGATTTAGATCACGCCTCCCTAAAAAAGAGGCTTGATGGGGATCAACCAACAAACTTGATTACTTTTATGTAAGCAATTAAACACAGAATTAAACCAAAATTGAAAGCAACTAGAATCAGAAATAGCAAAGAATAAGAGATACAAGAAACCACCCTAAAAACTTGTATTAAACTCTTCCAAAAGGAAATACAATGAAGAAAAATCACACTTTCTTCTCACAACTCTTAGATGTACAGATCTCTTTCCCTCAAGAGTTCTCTCAATCAATTCCAACAACCTAGATTGATACACACATACAATATGTCTTGTACTATTTTTTCTTAGACACAAGTTATGAAGATCTATCCCTATTATATAAGATTAGGGATCATGAGCAATGCATTCACAACCATTAGATACACCTCCTAATTAAAGGCTTAAAACAGTCCTACTAAAGATAGAGACACAAAATTACAACTAACAGTTAATCTAATCATGCAAACAATCTGTTCCATCCACAAAAATAGACTTTCTGGACGCACAGGTGACCGACGTCGGTCCCTATTTGCCTACACATGACTGACATTAGCTGATTATAACTGATGCTGATAGCTATTGGTCGACTCCTTGCCATCGTCAGTGACTATGTAAATCTAACAACTTTAGCATCCACTCATCTGGTGAAGCTTTTAGCTCCACACCTCAACAATCTCCCACTTGGAGATAAATAGCTGCACCAGTACCTGTATAGTAACATCTTCTAGCTTCTCCATCTTCAAACTCAATCTTGAAGAACCACAAAATTTTAATGAAGATTCAACTTCTCCTTTGTTACTAGCTTTGTTATCATATCAACAGGGTTCTTATCTGTATGAATCTTCTCCAGCTTCAACTCACCATCCTCCAATAACTATCCAATGAAGTGGTACCTAAGCTGTATATGTTGGTTCTTGAATGAAAGGCTGAATTCTTAGCCAAATGAATTGCACTTTGACTATCACTGTATAATTTACAACTGTCTTGCTCCTTTCCTAGCTCTTTCATGAACCATGCCATCCATATCATCTCTTTGCTAGCCTCTGTGACTGCAATGTATTTTGACTCTATAGTAGACAAGGTAACAACCTTCTGAAACTTTGAAATCTAGCTAACCGCCATTCCATCAATAGTGAAAACATATCCTGTGGTGCTTCTCCTGCCATCCAAATCACCTACCATATCCGAATCTACATATCCATGTAGAGAAGTGTTTGACCCACCATAGCACAAATGCCTACTGCTGGTCCCTCTTAGATATCTAAGAATCCACTGAACTGCTTTCTAGTGCTCCTTCCCTGGATTGGCCATATACTTACTGACAACTCCCACTGCTTGGGTAATATGTGGTCCAGTACATACCATTGCATACATTAAGCTCCCAACTGCAGAAGCATATGGAACTCTACTCATGTACTCTACCTCATCATGTGAATTGGGACACTGATCTTTACTCAACTTGAAGTGTCCAGCCATAGGTGTGCTTACTGGTTTTACATCCTACATATTGAACCATTTCAACAGCTTGTTCACATAATCCTCTTGAGACAAAATCAACCTATGATTTTTCCTATCTCTCTTAATACTCATGCCAAGGATTTTCTTTGCTGCTCCCAAATCCTTTATGGCAAATATGTGAGCTAATTTCACCTTAAGCTCAGAGATATCCTGCATGTGTGATCTTGCAACCAGCATATCATATACATACAACAATATAATAATATATCTACCATTATCCAATCTCTTAAAATAAACACAATGGTCAGATTGACATCTACTATAGCCATGCTCAGTCATAAACCTGTCAAATTTCAAATACCATTGTCTGAGAGCTTGCTTGAGACCATACAAGCTTTTCTTCAATCTGCACACATGTTTCTCCTTACCTTTGACCTCAAATCCTTTTGACTGATCCATATATATTTTTTCATCCAAATCTCCATGAAGAAATGCTGTCCTAAAATCAAGCTGCTCAAGATGCAAATCCTCAATAACAACTAAAGACAATACAGTCTGTATAGAAGTCATTTTAACCATAGGAGAAAAAATCTCACCAAAATCAATACTTGGTTTCTGTGCAAATCCTTTCACTACCAACCTGGCCTTATATCTCATCTGTCCATTCTCTCCTTCCTTTAATTTGTAGATCCATCTATTTTTTAGTGTTCTTTTTCCTGCTGGCAACTCAACCAAATCCCATGTTTGGTTCTCTTTCAAGGAATCAATTTCCTCATTCATGCCTAGCTCCCACTGTTTCTTGGAATCTCCCTATATTGCTTCATCAAAACTCTCTGGTTCTCCACCATCAGTAAGCAATAAATAGAATAATGAAGGGGAATATCGAATTGGAGGTTTACTTACCCTTTCTGATCACCTGATGGGCGTTTAAGACTCATTTTTTGCTTGTTGTCCACCCAAATTCTCTGATAGCGACCAACCTCGGTCACCTCCAAGCCTATAACTGATCGACATCAGTTCCACATGACCAACACCAGTTCCTTCCTAACCGACATCGGTCACTGTCTGACCAACATCAGTTCTTATATTGCCAACGTTGGTTCCTTCCTGACTAACATCGGTCTTTGTGTTTTCCTGTCTGTGATTATTCTGTCTTGCGAGCTCATTTTGGACCGTCACCTCGTCCAATTCTTCATGGCCCTACTTAGAATTCTTTAGCTTCTTGAGCTGATCACTATACATCACTTTTTCATTAAAAACAACATCATGACTCCTAATTATTTTATTAGTTCCTAGATTCCAAAATTGGAATCCAAAATCTCTAGATCCATAACCAACAAATGTGCACCTCATAGACTTAGCATCTAGCTTCTTTCTATTTTCCTTATCAACATGCACAAAAGCTTCAAAACCAAAAACTCTGAGAAATGAAAGATCTACCTTTTTCCCTATCTAAGCCTCTTCTAGAATTTCACCATCCAGAGTAGTAGAGGGTCCTCTTTTAATCAGGTAAACTATAGCATCTATAGCTTCTAACCAAAACTATAAGGGCAAACCAACATGTAACCTCATACACCGTGCATGCTCTATTATTGGTTTGTTCATCCTTTTAGCAACTCCATTTTTTTGAGGTGTCCTTGGAACCATCCTTTTCCTGCGTATTCCATTCATATAACAATACCAGTTGAACTTATAGCTACAAAACTCACCACCATTATCAGATCTAAGGCACTTCAATCTCCTACCTATTTCATTCTCAACTAAAGCTTTCCACATCTTAAAAGTGCCAAAAACATCATATTTCTTCTTTATGCAGTAAACCCATACCTTTTTTGTAACATCATCTATGAAAGAAACATAGTACTATGATCCTCCAATAGAAGCAACCTGAGCTGGTCCCCACACGTCTATGTGAACAAGCTCTAACTTGTGCTTTTTTTTTGTTGACCCAGTCTTGAGAAAACTCACTCTCTTCTATTTCCTAAAAATACAGTGCTCACAAAAATCTAGATCTATGCTTTTCAAATCTGAAAGCTTACCTTTTGACTTAAGAATAGTCATTCCTTTCTCACTCATGTGGCTAAGCCTCTGGTGCCACAACTTTGCATCTACATCTGAAGTAGATAATACAAAAGGAGAATAATCAGTAATACAATTACATAAATAGAGAGTACCTAGTCTCTTACCTCTGACTAATACAAGTGCTCCCTTGGTAACCTTCCAAGATTCAGCTGTGAGAGTTACTGTGAAACCCTCATCACCCAACTTTTCTACAAAAATTAGATTCCGCTTCAAGGCTGGGACATGCATGACATCCTTCAACACCCATGTGTTGGCATTCTGCAATTTCAACTGCACTTTTCCTTTGCCAACAATTTTACAAGGCTCATCATCCCCTAAATAAACTTTTCCAAAATCTCCTTGGACATAATCATTGAAAAATTATCTATTTGGGGTAGCATGGAAAGAGGCACCAGAATCTAAAACCCAAGATTCTATATTATTATGCAAAGAGAATATAAGAGCATCTTGTGCAAAAATACCTACAACTTTTGCTTCTTCTTTACCTTCATGTTGATTGCCTTCTTTAGGTTTTGACCAACAATCTTTGCTTATATGCCCTATCTTTCCACAATTCTAGCATTGTATCTTTCTGCCATTTCTGGATTTGGATCTACCTCTCATCTTTGACTTAGACCTTGATCTCTGATGCTTTCCCTTCTCTTTTTTCCTTCCCCTACTTTCAAAACTTAAAGCATTCCCTGATGTTTCCTCTGTGCTTTTTCTGTGAATTTCTTCATTTAAGATTACACTAACAACATCATTTACTTTTAAAATATTTGAAGTAGATGCAATATTACTAATTGCTATTACCAAGCTATGCTAGATTTTAGGTAAAGAGCATAAGATTAATAGAGCTTTAATTTCATAATAAAAAACTATTTTGATTGAATTTAATTGATTTACCATTCCATAAAAATCATTTAGATGATTAGATACAGATCCACCTTCCTGCATTTGCAAATTAAATAACTGCTTCATAAGATATACCTTATTTGAAGCTGAGGGTTTTTCATATAAATTTGGTAAAGTAGTCATTAAATCTACCATTGACTTTGCCTGTGATAAATTAGATATCACAGTAGATGCCAGACTCAATCTTATAGATCCAAGAGCCTTTCTATCAAGAACTTCCCATTCTTCATCTTCCATGTCTGTGGGCTTCTTTGAAACCCCACCTAATGGTAAGTATAGATCTTTCTAATACAAATAATCTTCTATCTGCATTCTCTATAATTGGTAATTCTTGCCATTAAACTTCTCCATTCTCAATTTACTTTCTTCTACCATTGCTTCTCCCACTCAAACAAAAACCCCTGTGAGTGACCTGTAATCAACAAACACTAACCAGATTTGAAACACCTGTTAGTCAACCTGAGCTCTGATACCACTTATTGGGGATCAACAAACAAACTTGATTACTTTTATGTAAGCAATTAAACATGAAATTAAACCAGAATTGAAAGCAACTAGAATCAAAAATAGCAAAGAATAAGAGATACAAGAAACCACCCTAAAAACTTATATTAAACTCTTCCAGAAGGAAATACAATGAAGAAAAATCACACTTTCTTCTCACACCTCTCAAATGTACAGATCTCTTTCCCTCAAGAGTTCTCTCAATCAATTCCAACAACTTGGATTGATATACACATATACAATATGTCTTGTACTATTCTTTCTTACACACAAGCTATGAATATCTATCCCTATTATATAAGATTAGGGATCATGAGCAATGCATTCAAAACCATTAGATACACCTCCTAATCAAAGGCTTAAAATAGTCCTACTAAAGATAGAGATGTGGACTTATAACTAACAATTAATCTAATCATGCAAACAATCTATTCCATCCATGCAAAATAGACTTTCTGGACGCACAGGTGACCGACGTCGGTCCCTGTTTGCCTGCACATGACCGACGTCGGCTGATTATAACTGACGCCAAAAGCTACTAGTCACCTCCTTGCCATCATCGATGACTGTGTAAATCCAACAACTTCAGCATCTGCTCATCTGGTGAAGCTTTTAGCTCCACACCTCAACAACCTCCCTGAAAAAGAGTCTTTTGTTCTCCAAAAGTCTACTATCTCCTAAAACTAATAACTAGTCTACTGACTCACATCAAATAGAACCCAATAATAGTACAAGATAAACATTGGAAAAATAAATGATTCATAACTCAACTTAAAATGCCTACACATGGCATGAGTAAAGGAATCTGCAACTACCAATAAACTGATTGCAACATACCAAAACTGTCTACCCATGTCACATCCTATAAACTGGTGAATTGTCAATAATGGAAAGAATTCCCAATGTAACTACAAAACAAGTTTTTTAATGCTAAAAACATACAATAAATTTTGTAGACATGTTTCAATATAATGCCTTGGTATGGGACATACAATGCTAAGCAAATGCAAACAACACAAAGTGTACATTGCATAACATCCAAACATGCCCATAGGGTCGCACAATGCATCTATACATCCATGTACCAAAAAATAGATACATTCTCAAAATAGCAGTCAAATATTAGATAAGTGTTCTAAGGAAATTAACTCAACCCAAAACATGCATTCTGCTATTATCTCCCACTGATCAAATGAGTTAAAGTCATATCAATTCCACATACAACTCACTTATCATAAATAAAAGATTCCAAAACATAGAGCTATTCAGCATAAGGTGATAATTAAAATAATTAGAATGATAAACCTATCTTGAAGTGTTCTCACAAGCTCTATTAATGCATCCTCAAAGCTTGTTCTTTCCCTTAACCAAATTCTTAATAATGCTTTGAAAAATAAATTCAGTATAAATCCACTTAATCAAATTTTTTGCCTACTTAACTTGATTTCCTCAATGGATTCATTAACATCACTATGGTTTGATTTAACTTCATTGACCTTATTTATAGGTTGATAAATCATCTTAGTGTTACCATGTCTAGAATGAGAAGATGATTAAGTTTAAAATAATGATCAATCTGATGTACACTCATATGGCAATGAGTTCATAAAACCTTCTTAGGTTAGGTCTCCCTTTTACCTCTTCTCACATTGCCATGAGGAGAATTGTCTTTAACACCTATAATATGCTTAATCAAAGCATCTCTCTTCTAAGAAAATGCAACTTAGTTATTATGCATCAAACAAAAAGTGCAAGGAAATGATTACATCATCTTCTGAATGTTAAATCCAAATTTATTAAACATAAAAAGTGGATCAAAAGATTTAGTGCTAACTCTAGTGTAGGAACTAGGAGGTGGAATCTCAATACCTCTTTTACCTAATCTCTTACATTGGACATGCTCTACTAATGGCCTTGGACCTTTACTATATGAAACTTGTCTTCTTTTAGACATGGAGGCATTTTCTCCAATATCCACCTGCTCAATGGTGTAATCCAAACCTGCCTCAGGAGATGTATACTCTACCTCTATTGGGCTATTATATCCTTAGCCATTTCAACAAAGACCTCTTCCATTAAATCCTATTTTCTTCAACAATTTGGATCCTATACCCTTAGTGTGTTTTTCATAAATACCAAAAGTATCATTACTTGAATCTTAATGGAAAGAACAAGATGAATTACTTGGTGAATAATTTATAGTTCACTTAGTCATAGTCTCTTCATCTGAAGTATAAGGTATTGCCTTCTTTGGTTTACCACACTATAATTTGATCAAGAGATCATCCTTAGATTCAAGCTCTGATTTCAAACTTGCAACTTGCTCTTCGAGACCTAAGATCTTTCATCTCAAGAATGCATTCTCATCCTGAATCTGGGTATTGATGCTTTCAAGCTCTTCCATCTTAGATTTATGTGACAACTTTCCCATGATTTCCTAAAAACACACTAATTCCATAATTACACACTACAATTTAATAAAGTCTGCAAAATACTAAAAACCAATAAATAAAAGCAACTATCAAATCACACAATCAGAAGCTAACCCTACTTTCTAATTGCTCTGATACCAATTTGACCCATAAACTACATTGATAAACTCAAAGTGAAGTTCAAAATATGGATACTAAATTTATCAAACTTATCAAATCCTTGAAATACTCAAAATAACTTATAATTTGATTGGTAATTAAGTGTTCTTGATTATCCAATTGGAATGGGATTATCGAAAGACTTTTTACCTCCATTCACCAATTTAACCGATTTTTTTTTTAAATGTCATAAAATGTCAAGTTTTAAAACTTTGCATGCATCCTTGATTGATTAAAATTCATAAACTAAATTAAAAACATGTAATCAAATGACAATTTTACCATAAGACATTGATAATAGAGTTCGACATCTCTTGCCTACATCTCTGGTTCCCCCCAATAGTGAGGACTGTTTCATTAATTAATGCAAAAAAAGGTGATACAATTCTTTGGAACACTACACAACTTTCCTTAGGTTTGACCTTTGTACAAGAACTCCACCTTCATTGATTTACTCTTTCAGCAACATGGAATCCTTCTTTAGTCTTCAACCCCCTCTGAAGGTGCATAAGTCCCTCCACTTAACTATTGGTCTATCCAATTTATATTAAAAATAAATTCAACTTCTCTTTTCAGTTATAAAACATAATTATAAAGGCTTACCCTCTGTTTATCAGGATGGACAATGGATCAAAATCCATTTGTTAGATATCTCCAAGCTTTAATATATCTCTTAGCCTATTAAATATAAAATACACAATCTAACAAAAACATACATTCAAATAGAAGTTCACAGCTTTTAAATTGTTTGCCAGCCCATAGCATAGTCTGTCAAGGCTTATCCCTTTTGCACAATAGGTGAAAGGTTCAAGTCTTTAGCATCCCTTTTTGGGTGCTTAGACTTATCTCACTTTATCCCACATTGACAATTTAAAAATGGTTTTTTGTCTTTTAATAGATAGGTGGCTTCCATTTATAATGTTGGTGACCCTTTTGGTGGGCTTGAGGCACTAAACATAGCATTGTTTCCAAATTAGCATATGACTTGGTAAGATGGAAGATAAGTCATGAGTTAGGTTAACTCAGATATGGCATTTCTCATGGTCTCAAAACTTAGCATATAATCTCGAGATTGACTAGGTAATGCATTAGATGTGGCATGGAAACTATTGGTTCTCCCATGTGGCTTAATGGGGAGCGGTAATTATAAAATATTACCAAGATATTTAAAACATATAATTTAATTGTCTCACATGCATCTGGTGGGCACAAAATATAAGTTTAAAATCAAAGTCAAGTACATTGTAATATGAAATGGAGGCTAAGGCACCCCTCCTTAATCAAGTGTGTCGACCCTCACTGAGGGCCCCCAGTGAGCTAATAATGGGGCCCACAGTTCTACATATGACTGCTTGTCAAATATTGGAGGCTAAAACTAAACCAAAACACCAAACCAAATTTTTACACAAACATACAAAAATGGACTGCCAGATGTCAATGAGTGATTGGTCCACTTTTTGCATTCAAATTGTACCATGCATTGTGACACCTTATTTTTCCTCTCATAAAATAACTTTAGTATCCTATAACTTGTGTATCTAGACTCCATTTTGTGATCCATAAAAAGCACCAAAAATCTCTCTAAGATCTCTTCCACGTGCAAGAGGTTTCATCACAACTTGGGACCTTTTTCCAAATTGAGCTTTGGATCATAGAGAAAGTGCTATAAAGCTCTCAATGATCTCTTCCACATGAAATATGTTTCATTACAACTTGGGACCTATTTATGAACTGAGCTCCAGATCAAATTAGGTCAACTAGCTTGACTTAGCACATTTACAAACAATTAGTTTAGTCTTCTAGGTTTACCAAGTTAACTTAGCACACTTTTCTAGCCTTTGTAATAGGTTCTTGTCTTACTTGGTCAACCAGGTCGACCTAGTTCTCCAGATTGGACTAGTTCTCTCCAAGGTTACAAGTCTGTAATCTATTCTATTTACATCTCCAAAACACCAAGGATAGTTTCTATTTATTTATTTCTACTCTGCTCTATACTTTTCTTTCATATATATATATATATATATATATATATATATATATATATATATATATATATATATATATGTACTAATTGGATCAACTAGTGTCAATTTAATTGACTGTGTATTTCATTTATTATCTAATTTTCTAGACTAGATATAAGGATATCTCATTTCATTCTTCATATTTTTAGCAGTAATTTATCATTTTCTATCTATTGTGTTATGTTGACTAACTCAAATCTGCACTATCTTAGGCCCTGCTTTCTATCTCTATCCATTTCACTAGGTCGATCGAGTCGACCTAGCAATTTTTGTATCTCTTATGTAATACACTAGGTTGATCGAGTTGATCTAGCATAGTTTTCATCCCATTTTCCCTTTTTTATTAGCTTGTTCTCTTTGTAATGTGTCATTTTTGTGGACCCTATCCATATTTATTGTCCTTCTTTTACACTAGGTCGATCATGTCAACCTAGTTTTATTTCTATCACTTTTTGAATCCTTTGTTTTCTCATCCTGCTTTCTTTCCTCTTTCATCATGGATTTTCTATTGGGTGACAACACTAGATCTCAATAGCAGGCATGATGGAATTCACCAATCGTCATGGGATTTCTACCATAGACAAAGTAAAGTTCCTTTCGTAAATACTAGTAATGTCTATATTGTAACTTGCACAATGGACTATGGGTTTATTTATGATCCCTCTTTTCAAAATAATCCTTATTTTATATTAGAGAATCAACCTAGGTTAGAGTATACTCTCGAAATTCTTTTCTTTATTAACCAATTTACCCAACTTAAAGGAAAAGATCCATCTACCATTTACAATCTCATGATTAGTGGTCAAGATTATGAACCTCATTCACCAAATTATACATTCTGAAATAGATTTGGTAGTATTGATTTCTTTGCTTCATAAATTTTCCCTTTGATCATGACCTCTTCTCATGCTTCTTCTTCTTCTTTCCTTTCTTCTACCTCCATGCCTAGAATCTCAACTACCATGGTTGGTTCTACATCTAGTGGATCTCTCTTAATATCCACTATCCTTAATCATTGCATGAGTTCATTGTTTGCTACCTAAGTCACTCATGCTTCTAGTGATTCTTCTTCTCTTCCATTCACCAGTCCATATTTTGGTACACAAGAAATATTTTCCACTAGTGCCTCTCATTCTCATCATTCATCTCAAGCTCTCAATGAATCCAATAGTGGTACCCAAGCCACTAAAACCAAAACTAACTCTTCTAATAATGCTAGTCAAATTCACCAACTTTTATTGCAAACTCTCAATCAAATGATGAGAATACAAAATCACATTTTCCATCTTTAGATGCAGCCAACATGGCCAATGATAATATTTTTCATCTATTTACAAATTTTCTTTATCCCAAATTACAATATTGAGTTTGTACCCTTTCACCATGCACTTTGGAAGAAGATATTGATCAATCTAAGTGACAAGATTTCATTATGAATCAATTAGAACCACCCCAACATTTTATGGATTCTCATATATTACATGAAAAACAAAAACCAAAATGTTACCAATGATGGTTTTTCCAATTGATATGATACTATTCACCATGTTCAAGCTACTATTCTTACCCCTTCTTCAGAACTAGCTTCCTCTTCTCAATAATTTACTAATCCTCATTTCTCAACAGATAAAATTAATTTTTTTAAACCCCTTTCCTTAATTAAATTTATTAAACATCTACCTAGGCCTCTTCCTCATGAAATTGACCCTACTCATCCTATGAAAACTCAGTGTGATCCTAGTAAGTTTTTTTGGTTTCATGGTAGTTGGGGTCATTCTCATGAGACTTGTAGACAACTACACAATTTATATATGGAATTTCTTCTTTGACCTAATTTTGACTATGATTCTATCATGTGACAATGTCAACAAGCTTATGAGTATGATTTTAAACAATATAAAACTCATGATAAAGCTCAAGCCTTAAATCAAGAAAACACTCATTTAGCTATTTATAAGGATGCTTAATCTAATCATCAACCTATTCAAGAAAACCAAGGCAAAACCATCTCTTACACCAATAATGTAGAAAGTATTATGAAACCAATATCTAAATAAAATGTGGTTAACATGACTAATATGTGAAGAGTATTAGCTTTCATTGATTCTTAGCCCATCTACACCCTACTTCCTTCTCAAGCATAATATGTTATCCAAGATTCTTCTCCAAATCATATAAATGATTTGTGTAAAGATGATATTATAACCTTTGATGAAGATCCAACTTATTATTCTCCTTCAGATAACACATCCCATTATATTTTTACCACTCTTACATCATCTTTTCCTTCCAACGTAAATCAACCTTCTATTAACACCTCTTAGGTGGTCTTGTCTAAGCCCATGATGCCAGGATTGTGCATTATATTTATTTTTTACTTGAGTATTTTCATGCATCCTCTTATGTTCAAAATTTTATGGTTATTGATTTTTATATTTTTCTTCTTTATCACAAAGTGGAGATGGCACTGACACCTCTAGTTTTCTGAGGATCCCCATAGGACTATGCTCATGGATCTTGTTATGACCAGCCCTTACCATTTTTATAGGTTCCCTAATTCTGATGATTAGTTTACTATTGATATTAGTAACACCCTTCTTAGACATTATATTGATCCTATTTATCCCATGGTGGAACTTGTGTCAGAACCAATTATAATTATTTCTTCCCCTGTTGATGATCCTACTCTTACTTATTTCACTAGTTCTCTTCCCATTAAGACTATCTCTTTTAATTCTCCATCACCACCTCCTCTTGGTGATGGTTTTATTACTTTACCTAATATGTATCCTTTGCCCACAAAATGAGGTGATGAGTAACCCCCCTCTTCTTCCACACTTGTTACACCTTCTGTTACTCCTAAACACACTCACAAGCATATCTATTGCTTTAATGGGATAAATAATTAGTATTATACACATTGTCATAAGTTAAGATAATATATTGATACCTTTCATCCTTATTCACCATAAATAGACACTACCATACCTCATCCTAAGATTATTCCTTACTATATACCTAAGTTAGTGAGAGGTATTATACATGGCACTAATGCAGCACACATCATACTGATTGTTGTCGTATCCTTCAACATGTTAAAGATCATCTTATATCTATACCTAGAATAGATACTATTCCTCCCATAGGTCATTCTCACAATAAGGTTTCCCCTTCTCCCATATTTAGACCTCCTATGGTTCCTTCTATGCCTCCACCTCTAGTTCCTTCTCCACTGGTGACTCCACTTTCTCCTGTAGATCTGATTCCCACACATTATTTTGATCATATTTTACCCAATTTCCTTCCTCATCATGATATAATGATTAATCTTAATTTTTTAATTGAGGAGATTAGAAAATAAGTATTTTCCTAGTATTCCACAAAGATTGATGACACATTAGCAGCAGTTTGTATCCACCTTCATAGAAATCTATCTAATGTCTTGGATAATGTGTGTGGATAGATTTACCAATAATTATGAGCACATGTATGTTAATTTTACATTTATATTTTTATTATACATGTGCTCCATTTTTATTTCTTTTTATATAGCTAATTATATCATTTCACACTATGTCAAATTCTTGCTTATCTTATATCATTACGTTCTTTGTTGACTATATTTCTAGTTAATTTTTTTTGCATAAGTTTGTTTTTCCTTATCATTGATTTTTATTTCTCTTTAATTCTTATTTCATCCCTTCGATATTTATTTTGTGTGTTTATTTTTAAGACCATATATGGGACCCAATAGATCCTCACCTAATCACTATATTTAGCTTGTTGTTGCCTTATGTCTTCATGATTATTTGTTTTCTTATCCTTGTTTTTCATAGATAATTGTCATGGTGATTTGGTTGTATTTACCCTACTACCATTGGTTATTTTCTGCTTCTATAATGTGATTAGTTATAAAATAATCTTTATCATTACTATTTCCTTTTATTGATCCACCTTTGGATCTCCCTTTTCCTTCATTTTTCCACAAACTAGGTATATGCATAGTTGAGATTTGAGATCACATATTTGTCCATTGTCAGGCCTAAGTGTCTTAGTGAATATTTTGTCTTTGGTTGATTAGCTTCATTTATCCTTAGTCTATAGATCATTCGTGTGTATCACTATCTCTCTCATGTTTGGTCATTCCAAATCTATATGGAGGAGGAATCTAAAAAAAAACTTCAAAAGAAAGTTAAAGGCCAAATAATTTAAACAAAAGGCAATGATATCAAAAGTCAAAAATAATACATATTATTATAAGTCTAATCACACTAAAATATGTGATTAAATCACATATCCTATCTCCAATCGAATCTCAAACTCTACATTCGACTTCACATAGAGTCAAAGTCCTTTGGGGTGTGATAGTCCAGTAGATTGGAATAGGGGAAATCAAAAAAATATTCTTGTGCTATTTAATTTCTCATGTAAGTTATGAATATTCATAGTAGATCAATGGATCTATAAGTGGTCCTGAGGAGCGAGGATCACATAATGAGGAGGTAAATCCATTTTACTTTTAACTGTACCAATCTACCTTCATGAACTGATATTAGTAGCACACTTATCTTCGTATAAATATTTGTGTCTATATGGAATAGGTTTCCTTTGTGTATATAAAACCAATAGTCACTTAGTGTCTTCTGATGTTCTTAATATTCCACTTATCTCATAAGCTCTTCTCTTAAGATGCTTAAGTATTTTCTTTTTACACTCCCTTTTACATTCCCTTTCCTCATATTTCCTCTTGAGAAATATTGTCTTTCTCTATGATCACACCCCTTAGGTTTTTATTTTGTGAGTTGCACCATAATATCATGGATAGGACCTAAAAAATTCTCACAAAATTACCATCCCTTTTGCATTTAAATCCAATATTATTATTCTCCTTGCCAATGTTGTTTTGTCATCCTTTTGTTTTTTCATTTATGAGTGTTTTATCTTATTACCTTTATTCCTTTTGCACTTGTTTGTTCATGCTTATTCCACCCCATTTGGTTTTCCCTTTGTTTATTTGTAGAGTAAGACCACAAATAGGACCCGATCCTCCTCACAAAGTTTTTCTAACAATCAAGTCACCATCAAATTACATGTGTCAGGTTTGAGATAAGATTTGATTGATTAAGAAGTTACATGTCATTTAACATGCTTCCCAACTTGAACTAGTATGTTTTATGCTTACTTCATTTTTATTTTTTTCTCTTATTTTTTTATTTTGTAAGTGCATGTAAGATTTCAAGCACTTCTTTAATTTTGCCATACTTCCTAGCTTTAATTAGTGTGATAAATTTTAGACCATTTTTTCATTGACTTTTCATTTGTTTTTCTTACCATGTGTGACCTTCTGCATACTTTAAATTTTATTACTTTGTTTTTCATACTTCCCTACATGATATAGTATGATTTTAATTTTTCTAATTTGGTGAAAAAATAAATCATCTTTGGTTTGAAAACAAATCCCTTTTTACCATCTTAATTTCCATTTTCTTGGTTCTTTATACTTAGTCATTTTTTCATGTTATTACACATTTCCCAACTTGAATTAGTGTGTAGTTCATTTTTGATCGATTATATTTAACCAAGACTTTTTGCCTTTTTAATTTTAACCATGCATGTGTTTCTCATAATGATAGAAAAAAAAACACATCACATATATTTCCCATAGCATATACAACAAAGCTAAATACATGTGCTAGAAATAAATATATCCAAAGCATCCACATACACAACAAATATAATGATCAAAATATATACAAGTGACCACATAAAAAATAACATTAGTAAGCCAAAATGATGCATCATATATATATATATATATATATATATATATATATATATATATATATAGAGAGAGAGAGAGAGAGAGAGAGAGAGTTTGATATAACATATCAAATCATAAACAATGCTCCAACTATGGGGCTAAGCTCCATCCTATCTATCCCATGGCCTAGCCACGTTGTCTACTGAGGCCTTGGAATGACTCCTATGAATGGTAAACTATAATGAGATAGTTCAAGATTTCAATCCCTCAACCTATCCTTATAGACATCCTATTTGCACCTATGCCTATATCATCTTAGTTTAGGTCACTACATGTGCCTACATCAACTAGTCTTGTATCACTATAATTGCCTACATCATTTGTTACACTTTATCCAAATGCATATCTCTCTCATTATCTAGGGATTTATTGGCTTATATCTCTCCTTCACCCATCTCTATTGGTGGTTATACCCTCTCTCTATATCCATATTTCCTTGGTGGTCTCTCTCGCTAGACTAAACTAAGTCTCTTGAGTTGGGGCAACTGGTACACTCAGATCCTCTAGTGTCAGGGGGTCATATGGTTGTAAAGTCTCATATAGGATTTCATGGAGTGCTCCCATAACTAGGGACCCCCATCTCTCCTCCTCATCCTTAGGTATATCTACAAAATCACACCAGATAGATATTAGATCATTATCATACGTCATAATATCTATCTATCTATCTATCTATCTATCTATCTATATATCTATCTATCTATCTATCTATATTTTAATTTAAATCTTAAGAAATAAATCAATCATATTTTTCTTACCTATCTATGTCTTAACTACTATGGTCTTGCCATCCATAAGATCAACTAACATAGTCTCCTCATCTATGTCACCTCTTAGTACTTCATCTGTAGGTCACCTCATCACATTGAACTCAAATATCATGGTTCAAGTTCATATTAGACTATGATTGAGTGGTCTCTCACTCATCTATGTCTTCTCTATATCCTTTAGTAACTCACTAAAGATGATGATGGTCTGTGCTCTCTCATCATTTCTCCATCAATGCCATGTTATCACTAGTTCTGGCTTGTCTATCTATGGAGCTGGTGGTGGTACATATGGTAACACTATCTCTACCTCTTCCTACCCTACCCTCATCATGCTTGACTAGTCCATGGTCTATCTTAATGTGGATATAGTGTCAGCCTCACTATCAATGGTCTAAATCCCCTCTTCCCTTATGGCTCCCTTAAATTCTAAGTCCACTACTTAGGCATGAGTATCAATGTCATTTAATGAGGTAGACTCATTATTCCTAACCCCCATGCCATCATATATCACTCTCTCCACCATATATAGTGTCATATCATCTCTCTCCTCTTTAATGCTAGTTTAATTATGTGCTTACTTTCCTAGGTAATTGCTAGTTGCTTATATGGTCACCATACCATGTCAATGCATCTCAACATCGATATTGATAGCACATAGGGCATGACTGAAACTACCTAGTCATCTCTTCAACTCTTCACTTGACGTGACCTATCATCAACCATATGGGGCAACCCAACTGGTCAATACATAGAAATCTCTCTTATATCCATGTTGTGAATAGTATGATCAATCCCATAGTATTCTACCCTCTGGCAAGAATCTCATATAGGTCATGCATGAGATGGACCTAGATGGTATAGCCTAGATCATATAACACTCACTCCTCTAGCATCATCTTACTTAAGGCTACCACATATAGTGGTACCTTGCCATTCGACTTGTGATAGAGCACCCACAATGTCACAAGGATTATCACCACCTTTCAAAGATCTATAATCTATTATATATTGACATCATCCATTCTCACTCTCCACCATGGTAATATCATCTCTAAGCCTATAGCCCACATGGCAAAGGCTCTTCTTTCCTCTCTACTATCTAGTATCCCTATGGTCACTAGTGTTCATACTATAGGTAGCCCAAAGATGGCATGGACATCCTCTAGTGTGATAGCTACCTCTATCATATCCCCATCCACCTCCCATCTAAAGGTGTTAGTTAATAGTTCCCAACAACCAAGGAACATGACTACTAGGTCTATAGTTAGGGGTATCTTACACATATTTGCTATCCCTCCTAGACATATAGATATTAGTATAGCCCTATCTCTATTTATTTATCTCTCAAACAACTCTAGTAGACAATAGATGTCCATCAATCTCTAGAACCATCATCATCTCTACATTCAAGAAATAACATACGATGTATTAGTTCCTCTATGTCATGTATAATCACAATACATTCTTTATACATTATATTTTTAATCACAAACAATTATAATTTATTCACTTTTATCTATTTTAACCTATTTTGGTCCTCTTTTCCCTTTTTTGATTATTTTAGACCATTCTATCCCTTTTTTGGATTTCTACACACTTTATGATTCTTGCTTTGGTTCCCTGGTCAACCTAGTTTGACAAAAAAATTCCATTATTTTTATTCTACTTTTCTCCACATTTATTATTTTCCTACTTATTCTCTTTTCATTGTTACTTGGTTTCTATTTTGGCCCTTATGGACCAACTGGATACCTCGAACTAGGTTTTTGTTTCCAAAATGTGCTAGGTCAACCTATACCCTTTAGGTTGACCACATGGATTTCAGCATGATTTACTCTACTAGGTTGACCTAGTCAACCTAGTAGGTTTAATGTACCAACCTAACACATTTTTCAAAAAACTCTACTTTTTCTAGATTTTTCCCTAATTCTTTCCAACCTATTTCTTGTCTTCCTATTTTCCTCCCTTATAATCTAATTTTGTTAGTTTTTATCATACACAAGTGCTTAAAATTAAATTTTATCAAAATACACTTAATTCATTTCAAATTTCAAAATTTGGTTTACGATTCTTAGATGCATACCTATAGTGCACCCACTCTCACTCTTGGAGCTCCCTCTCTTCTAACATCTTATTCCCTCTCCATCCTAGCTTTTTTTCTCTCTAAAGATCTTTTTTTCTTCTCTTAAAATTCAAAATAACAATATCAATTCTCTTTTTCATATTTAAAACTACTTTTTAGAAATTCAAAATCTTCATTTATTCTCCTTTAGATTCCTCCTTTTTCTCATATCTTTATTTCTACTCATCCATTTTACAAACCATAAAATGTGTTAGATTCATGATGACTTAGAGACTTATTTGCAATATTATATTCCTATATTCAATTTATATTTTATTTTTTGGTATTTTTTTCACTAACTTCTACAGGTTCACCTAGTGTGCTTTACATTGGACACCTTCACTTTCTTGTAATCTTCTTATTTATCTCTAGTACTAAGGTTAGTTAAAGGTATGTGTTTTTCAATTATGTACTTTAATTTATCTTATTTTCTTATTTCTCAACTTTACTTATCATCACATATGTGTGTAGTCATGTTCTATACCAAATCATCATCTTGTGTTGTACTTATGTGACATGTGATGAGCTTCAACTAGGTTATATGTATACAAAAATTGTTTTATCACTTTTATTGATTACTGACACTTTATATCTTTTAGGAAGCTACTAATACTCAATCTCTCTAAGATCATGCCTTAAGGGGTGCATTGAGAAAGGGGTGTGTAGGAATTTGGTACTTTGAAAGATTATTATTCCTTTTTCCACTTGCTATCTACACTGTTGCCTCCTAAAAACTTAAAACTTAAGATTATTTATCTATTTCCTATCTATTCCCACCATTTTTCATGCTTTATCCTCATTTTTTACCTTGTTTCCCTTTTTACCTATTTAGTGAGCTAGGTCGACTTAGTTGACCTATCTTATTTTAAGGAAACTTTGCCTTTCCTTGTTGCTTTACATCCTGACTAACCTAGCATAATCTTCAAGCATTAGCTCAGTCATGTGCTAGGTCAGCCTAGTTAACCTAGGATATTTGACATGTCTAAAATTATTTAGGGTGAGATACTACTATATATACGAGGTCATTCCTTACCATTTCATAAGAGAGTTTAATTAAGCAAATAAGTATGAATGAACATATGCTTATTGACCATTCTACTTGAAGAATAAATCTTTAAGGTTCAATACTTTATTTTAGAGCTCTGATCTTGTCTTGTGGATAATTAGTTTGGATGCTTAGGTAGGTTGTGTATCCTAGATCAGATTTATCTTGGTTTTCCTTACAAGCCACAACAATCTATTGCAAACCACCATTGGCCAAGGGAGAGGTTGAGACTCGGTAGGTTCATCTTCAAAGGTAAGTATTCCTTACTTTATTTCTCCTTTGTAAGAGTAGATAGATAGTGAAATATGTATTCTTCTCTCCCATGTATTAAGGATTTTTATAAATCGATGTGAGTATATGTCTCATATACTTGTTTAGTTTAGTTATTATTTACTTGTTTTATTCTAACCCATACATTGTGTCACAAACTTTGGTGAGCACTAGATGAGTTTAATTTTCTTATTATTATATTAGTTTACTTTCTTGTTTGCTATCATAAGTGAATATAGAAATAATAAGACTCTTTTAGGGTTATTCTATGATTTTGTTAGATTGTAGGCTTTGGAAATCTACCTAGCATGATGTGTTGTGACAGATGATACAATTGATCCCCTAATTGGGTCTAACGGATCCCTATATTGGTCATGCTCTATCCTAACAAGTGTGTACACCAATCAGAAGTGTAGGTGTCATCTATCTTATTTGATCTAGGATTGATTCATACATGCCATGTAAATCCCATTGCATACATAAGGTTCATAAATTTTCATTAAACCATTACTTAATTACTGAATGTAAATCCTAAGTTTTAGAAAATAAAAGTATACGCAGAATCTACACCCACATAAAATAATTTCCTTCTAAACATGTGTCATTTAGATGCTAAATCCTTCTCATGTATTTTATTTTTACCATGTATTAGTCTCTCTCTCATTTATGTTAACATCTCTTTGATGTACCTTTTGGTACATATAAGATACAATGTTCTTTCATGTACCAATATGTATATAGGACGGGTGTGTATATCAATAGGTTTACTATATTAGAATAATAGTATATTGATATGTGAATTTGTTTAGTGTGATAAGGAAGAAATCCATCCCTCATTCTTTGTGCACAACATGGGAAATGGTATGAAATTATTTATTCAAAATTAATAACTCTTACATAGAGCTAAATATTTATCATGGAAATAAAAAACCAATACTTATTTGTAATATGATGACATCCATAATGTATTTGATGGATCATTTTCCTAGCATGCAAGAGACATTTAACATTAGTATGTTTGATAAAGTAAACAAGAAGGAAATATAATTTTCATGTTCAGAGTAATATATGAAATACAACCTCACATATAGGATGCATGAATAGTTAAATCCTCTTGGGACACACTCAAAATAGTGTGTTATATAAAAAATACACTACAATCCTCCATCTCTAAATTTAGGTATAATGTCTCATACTCAATTCAAAAGAGAAATTTGAATACTTTTTATGAATGTTTCAACCTTAAACATGTCACTCAAGAAATGGGTTATCCCATTAAAAATACCATTCTTAAATCCATTTCAATAATATGATTTCCATAATCCTATAAATGTTTTGTGACCACATTAAATCTCCTAGATAAAATACCAATATTTAAACAATTATTAAACATGTTGTAACAAGATGCCCCCATGTATCATGAAGAAGATAATGAATACCATGAACATTATTCCAATTTTATTACAAATAATTAGAATAAATTCTCTAATAATAATTGAAATAAATAAAACTCAAAGACCTCACAAGGGTATTCAAATAATCAACCTTTTCTTATTTATGGAAAATGGAATGATTTCAAATATTTTTGACATAATGGTTTGATAAAAGGCTCTTTAATTAAAAATTAAAATAAATATTATCTATATAATAAGTATAAAAATTCAAATGGATAGAAAAATTCATGTTAAAAATCAATCTCACCCAGCTTTAGATCTAGTATATTGACTTGGGAGCCCCCTATAATATGACTAGAAGAAAGGTCTGGTTCATCAATTTATAACCTTTAACCACTAAAAACCATGTTTTATTAGGTGATGACACTTCTTAGCAAGTATAAAATATTGTTAATATTAAATGGCCTCTCAAAAAGCAGAACTATATTATCATATGAGTCATCTATGTCCCTGAACTCGCTAATAATTTTCTCTCATTCAATTAGTTACCTAATCATAATCTCATATTTGAATTTAACTATAAAATTTACAATATATAATGTATAATTTGATATAAGTATATAAAATATATAAATAATTCACCTGCATAAGGCATTTCCAAAATGTTTTAACTTGAATTTATTTCATTAACCAAACAAGTATTAATTGGAAAGGATCAAAACTCAACTAACTTGTGGACCCATAAATATTGACATGTGAGTTTGATGGAATCCATTTTTCTTGATATTGAATAAGTCATCATTTTTATACAAAATATAAAATTTTAAATTCACTTTTCTCATTAATTTCAGCAAAACATACACACTTGTTCAACACATCACAAAGATTGTTTTTTAACAGTAAAGAGGCTCTTCTACAAAGCTTACTCAACAAAATAGTATCTCCACTTTTATCTTATAAATTTAAAGTAACCCAATACTTTTATATGAAATCAAGAATGAGTAAAGAGAGACAAAACACTAAGGAGGTATAGAAATGGGACACACTCCATATGAAGGGAACTTGAAGGAATAGTTAAAGTTGTCTCCCACATGTGCCAAAGGTCAAAATCAAGGAATACTTTGTCAAAAAATATCCAACATCATGTGCCCTAAATATATGTGTAGAAATTATAAAATAGTGGTTTGTTTGTCATATAAATGCACAAGAGTCAAAATTGTATGGAATCACCATTTGACATACTAAAAAACTTCATAATCATGGATCCCCACTATAATTTAGTCATACATTCATACATGTCTAACAAAATCAAAGGCCCCTACTTAGTGTATAAATGTACCCCATGCCACCTCATCAAAATGAATAGTATCTACCACCTCATCAACATGAATAGTTACCTACCACCTCAATAGGATCAATAATGATGTCATCTTTGTATCATTTTGATTTAGTTACTCATATCATATAATTGATCTGGTTGCACTCAGAACATTTATAAGTGGTGCACAAATAACATGAACACATAAACACCCACCACTCTATTATTGGTTGATGCAAGATTTCATGAACCCTTAGATGATTTTACATCAGTGTTTTAGATATATTTTTTCTCTAGGCCAAAATAATATGGTTATAGGATTTTCAGTCTTGAAAATTAAAATATAATATCTCTTCTAAAGTTTCCTAGAAGGATAGGAACACCAAGATCCATTCCAGAATAATCCAGAGGCCCACTAGATCTAATTCATAATGGTATTTTTTAAAAATGTCTAAAATATCTAATGAATATCAATAGTTTTTATCTCTTTGATTACTACTATTTATGAAAAATGTGGATATATCTGCTCAATGCAAAGGATCAAGATTTTAAATATTTTAAATAGTTAAAATCTCTTGTTGAATATCAAATTGGTCAAAAAATCAATGTCATCTACCCAAATCAAGGTGTAAAATTTTTCATTTGTGTATTCTAAGCCTATTTTTAAAAACATGACGTTTGATGATAATTTATGACACCCTATAGTCCACTACATAATGGTGTTATAGAGTGGAAAAACTTAACTATTATGGAAATGGTGTGTTAATGATTAAAGATGTAGGTTTGACCAGAACATATTTGGTAGAAAAAAATAAAATAGTAGTGTACCTAATAAACATGGAATTTACATTTCTACTTGAAAACATGGCTCCATAGGATATATGGGTAAGAAATAAACCATTAATTTCTCATATTTTTATTTTTCAAATCAAATTAAACATGCTAGTTCATAAGGAAAAAAATAATTTGGAAAATACATCAACATATTTAATCTCTCTTATGTATAGTGAAGACTCAATGGATACGATCTTGTTGATACAAAGGAAAAAAAGATCATATACAAGCAAGGATACTAAGAAGCATAGTATAGGTTCTTCAATTACACCCTTCTTAAATTCACATACATAAAATATAAAATAAATACATATAAGATATTAAAAATATTCATAACATGGTGATATTAGCATTGGTAAAGATGGTGATAATCAAACTCCATAACCCACATCTCAAATAATTCCAAAGTGGTTTACAATTTTGATTAGATATGTAAAATTATATGGTATTCTAAAATATATATATATTCATGGACCAATAACTCACAAAAAATATTGATAAGATTTAAATATTACCTTAATTATTAAATTTTTTGTAACAATATATATATCTTGATTCAATACCTTATATGTAATTCATGGAGATTGAACACTAGTTCTTGATGAAGAACAACACATGGTAGCTTTTAGATATTCAACCATGAAAGAATCCAATTAAATTCAAATGGATTTTAAAAACCAACTATAAGGAATATGGTATCATACAAAATCACAAGGCATGGTTCATATCTAAGGGGTATGGTCAAAAATAAGGCATTGATAATGATGATACTTATTCCCATGGCCAATATCAAGACTATCAAAATGACATTTACTCTAATTGATTTTTTTTTTGAAAGTAAGCCAAATGGATGTAAAAATTACCTTTTTCAAATGAAATATTAAATAAAAAGTCCACATGAATCAACTAAAAGGTTTGTTCACACTAAATCAAGAAATAAAAGATGTGTATACTCATAAAATCATTATATGGTTAATAATAGGAACCATAAAAATAGATCATAAAAATTAAAGAGAATCTCATTCAAAATATGTCTAAGAGGAATCATTATGATCCCAATTTATACCTCAAATAGTAAGAGGAGGAATTTCTGATTGTTTTAGTCTCTGTCAAATATCTAATAATCATTTCCAATTTAGTGAGTATGATAATGTAATAAAGATAAACCTAAATTTATTATTTAACATGATAGATCTAAGGGTGATCAATTATTTTATTATTTTGGAAGTAAGATAAAAATAAAATTAAATATTTTTTTATTCAAATGAAGTATACAACCTCAATTCTCAATAAATTCATGATGAATTATTTTAAACATATTACTACAACTATGGAGATAATGATTCATTTATCTCTATAAAATCCATAGTTTTAAATAAATACAACTCTCTATCGATAGTTCAATAGGAGTCTTATTTACTTAGCTAATACTATGACTAATATTGGCTATGCAATGACCTACCTCTTAATATTCATGAATGATAAAAAACAAAGTCACTTGAAATTATAAAATTGCATTGTCATATATAACAATGGTACAATTGACTTTAGCATAGATTAAAATAATAACGATCATTTTTATTTGATAATATACATAGATTTAGACCATTATGAAAATCCATATGATAATAAATCTACATCTATGCAAGTATTTTCTTTAGCTTATGGTCAAATATAATGGAGAATAAGAATCAAAATGTTGTCTCATGTTTTTATATTAAATAGAAATATTATGCAAAAAAATGATTTTCCTATGAAGCAATATGGTTACATCACATACTTGAAGGTTTGGGCATTCAATATAAGCAACATAACATAATGTATTATGATAATGAAGGTGTAACTATACTTGTTCATAATCTATTATTTCCTGACCAAGAATAATGAATTAAAAAATTCATTAGGTACATAAAAATGTTTAACAACATAATATCCATCTCTAAATTTGTTTGATAGGATAACAACATGTAGATATGTTCATAAAACATCTTACACATGAAAAATTTGAGGCATTTAAAGTATCTCTCACTTGTTCATTTGATACCATTCTAAATTAAGGAAAAAATGATATAATTATATTTACATATCTATTTAGTTAGTTTAATTCATAATTATACTCAATAAAAATATTTTTTGAGTGTGCTAGTTAGTTTTAGTTCACATTTAGCTCACCTTAGTTTAGTTATTAAGTGATTTAGTTTTTTTTGCATAGTTAATTATAGTTGAATTTCATCTCTCTTTTTTTAATGATTTTAATCACTCCTTTTGGACCTGATCTAGAGTTCTAACTTACTTATAAATAGATGTAAAACATATATAAATTTTTTTGTTTCATTTATAATAATAATAAAATTAAATTTGGTGTTTATTTAGCTTTTTGATCAAGTGTTTTCATCAATCTACACAACTAGGTTTGGGGGCAACACAAGGATTCCAATAGATATTTATGCACATGCCTAGCGAAATGACCCATGTGAAATATTTAATAACTACACATATTAAAACACGTAACTTTCCATATAAAAAATCCCTAATGAAAACTATTTAGAAATATCATGCTATGCTTTAGTAGTTAGAGAATAAGAATTTAGTCAATTGATGGAATTATATGGATTATTTAATAATTTGTTAGCACTTGATATTATGACATATATTTTACCTATATGATTTTTATCTCCTTTACTCAAATTGATAAAAGGATAAGGAGATACATAAAACCATATTTTATCATTCATGCACCATGCTTGGATTATGCTTTCAATATTAAGTATCTAACAAAGTTATTTCCAAAAAGCCTAAAAGACTACACCTTAGGTTGGTTTTATGATATGCCTATTTAATAAATCAAATAATTCCATTCATTAGTAGATCAATTTATTGACAATTTTTAAATAAACATTGATAAAAATATTTCTTATGCATAAATTTATAAACTTAAGCAAGGAAATATTTGGATTATTATTTATTATGTAGTTTGTTTCAATAACATGTTGACAAAAATGGCTAACACCTGATAATGAATTGATACATGTTTTCAAAAAAAAAATAATTGCATATTCACATTAGTCATCAATTTTATAGAAATTTATCTCATTTTAGTAACTTCAACCTGCAATAATAAAAATATAATTAAAATTGATTATTTTTAAGAAGATCAAATATGTGCACCTACATATAATTCAAATTCCACATCAAAGTTTTAGAGAAAAAAATATTAAAAGTACAAGCCAAAAAATACTAAGGATGATGAAAAAATCATATTCAATGTTGTAAATAATCCTTTGAAAACAATGGTTTTATTAGACTAATCGAGAAAGAAATTATATAGATTACCATAACCACCTTATAAGTTGTAATAAAAGTTTCTCATGTGCAATTTCATTACTCTTCCTCTACCACAAGAGCTTGGTATGAGTACATATAATATTTAAATAATTTTATAACAATGCATATTGTGATTATCATAAATTAAATGGTCACTCTACTAATATGTGTTTAAAACTCAATCACTAAATTCAATATCTTAATGATAATAATTTCATGGAGCTAGGCACTCCTACAATTAAAATTAATCCTCAACACAATCAAAATTTAAAAAAAATGAATATTTTTAGTGACCCATTTATAAATCAATAAATAATTAATCATAATTCAATAATGTATCATACATATAATTTAAACCAACCTCATGAGTCATATGATCATCCATTAGATGAAATTACTGGTATAATTATTCAAACTGCTCAACCATGTCACATGATCACATTTGATGATAGTGAGAAAGTGGGCTAAGATTATGATTTTCATGCCTTATTTTTATGATAATATATTGGTAAATAAACCATGTAATATGATTACACATAGTTCTAGATTAGAGAATAATACATATTCATGAAATATATTTCATTTGTGTGTTATATTGTTCATACATGTGCATTACATACATTTAAAAATATAAATTTGATGACACAATGAAATAAAATAAATAATTTGAATATATATTATAAAAACCACATGATCTTCAATTAAATTATAGTGGAGGAATCTAAATCATACATGGCCATCTCATCATATTCAATCCATCATTTACTTTGACACATGCTATGAATAGTTTTGATCACTTCCCCTTCTTCTAGTTCCAAACCATATTTTTTACCTACTATTTTATATGGCTATTTTTTCAAAAATAAGAAAAATTAAAGTGTATTCAAATATTTATAAAATACATAAACAATCAAAATATTTAAAAAAATAAATAAAATGGACCTATGCATTACTATACATCTACTTTGTTTGATTTAAATATATTATTTATGTCAAGATTAGTGTATATCATTCTCTTTTATATCAAAAAATATTTTCACTAGTACTTATGAGTACTATGAAAGATATACAATTTCACATAGATAAATAATTTGGACTTGTCTCTACCCAATAGACATGGTAAACTAGGATCCACTTATTCATAGGTTATAGTATTAAAAGGTGTTACCACTACATAACTCATATACCATTGAGTTATATACTTTTTCAAAACTCATTTATAACATCATTATGTACATAGATACATTATTTTATATAATATAACCACATTACGTATATATGGTGTAAACCATTCTTTGTAGTTTTATGCTCCATTAATGGTATTAGATGTAAATAATATATTATAATTTGTTTTTTGGTTATATATGGCCCTCAGCCATTACGTAAAAAATAATTGAACATATAGATGAGATATTAATACGATTGTGTCACATTTGGTCATGTCGATTGTTTATGGCCCCTGGCCCTACATTCCATACAAAATTTGAACATGACCTTTTTTTTGAGAAACTATTAATGTCCTTTGTGTGTGGATCTTGGATTTTTTATTTCAATATTTAATTTCAACAGATTTAAACATGTCATTTGTGTGAATCCTTTAGATTTATGTTATGACATTGTGCTTGGTGTGCTTCTATGATTTTTGAGATTGTTGATTTTCATGATTATCATGATCCATATCATGGACTAACCATTACATATGCATTTATTAAAACTATCATTATGAGATTTATAAATGCATTTATCTTTTTTTTTTGACACTTTAGGCCTTGGATCATATGTTACATAAATGTTTTAAATATTTATAAATTAGTATGATAACATACATTTCCATATATTCTTAAATACTTAATTATTACATGTCGATACACTTGATAAATTTTAATTTTCCATTCATATGAGTGACTTTCATGATACTCCCCTAACCTCAAAATGAGGTAATTTTAGTCTTATTTTAATATATAATAAAATTTCAAATAATTCCAAAATGTAATAAAATCATTTATGGTACATAATATGAGGGAATATTCCATGTATATGTAATCACATTATAAGAACAAAGTACAAATTCTTACATGTTGGCTGAGTGATTCAAATTCATCTCTGAGATTTGAACATAATTAGTAATTTTGCATTTATATACATTTACATATATTATGATTATCATATAGTTAATGATACACATTTTGTGCCACAATTCCAATATTATTTGTTATTTTACCTCATTCTAGGAGAATAAATGTTCTTCATTTTATTATGATCACATATTCAATAACCAATTAATATTGTGACAATTGAATATATTATCCATCTACAATGGTTGGTTCATTTAAAGTTCATAATGCACAAGCTAGAGATTAAGAGCCCTCCAACATCATCACTTGAGAATCCATTTTATATTCTACCCATTTTTATCTTAAGGTTAAAAATACCAACAATGTAAATTAATGTTTTTTCCATCCATTAATGGTTTATTTTCTCTAGTCATGTTCAATCAAAATTTTATCTTTATGACATTCAATTCTCCATTGGTTCAAAAAAGGAAACACCAAAGATGTAAGGCTTTAGGGAAGCATCATCTTCAAAAAAAATTATATAATAAATATTTGTTTCCATGCATATAGGTGTATTACTCACTTTTTTCCTTTTTAAATTTCAAATTTTCAAAGTTTAATGTTTTTAAAAATTTAAACAGAGAAAGTTACAACTTTGTGAGTTGTTAAAGGGTTTTCTAAGTTAAAGTGGCTAGTAAAAATGAAGTATCCAATCAATGGCAAAGTGTCATTTTACTTTAATATTATCATTTTTATACTAATGATGGTGGTGGGAGGGGGAATGTAATCACTCAAATCTAGTCATGAATACTTGATAATATTAGTTAAATCCAAATTTTTCTTGAATGGACTTGAGAAAATAATATGGACCTATTTCACCACTTCACTCTATCCTAAGTACTTACATGGACATATCCCATTCTATGTTTTTGCATTACACCTATAAAAGTGTTCTTAATTTCTAAAAATATCATTATGAATCTACATGAACATCATTGATCCTTAATTTTAAATGTTAACCTTGAGGAGGGTAAAACTAACCCATATTGGTTAATCGTAGAAATTTATCTTGACCATATTGTTTAATACCATCTATAAAATTAAAACAACCTTTTAAAAAGTTCATAGCATTAGTTACATTTTTTTCCAATATTCCTAGGATAGGTATCATGTTTTTTTCCCCTTTTGGATTATTAGAAAGACACATCTAAGTCATATATTCTATTGCATGAAAAACTTCACTATTGGAGAACGCTTATAATATTTCACATTAAGAAAAGCTTTTCTATTATTTCTAAATATAATTATAATCATTTAAATTAACCCTTACACAAGTGAAAATCTTATTTAATTCAATCTAATTAAAGCATCATCAAGTATTCATGTCATCTCTATATGGGTACACATAGTCAATGGATTATAATCACGTAAGACACTCTAAGTGGTATAAATACATTGGTTTGATTTCCCTCTTAAATTTTTTAGATAAATATAAAATGATCAGTAATCATGGGGATTATTGGTGTCAACTTAACCATGCCCCTATTTATCTTTGTAGTTTTCAACTATCATAAGCCCTATTAATGTTTCAAATTTGAATAAGTCATTTTTAGGTAATTCATGGGTATCTGAAGGTCAAATTCACATAGATTGGAATGTTTTAAGCATGTGCATCTGATTTTCCCTAATTTTACTAATATTTATCAAAGCATAGAATCTTCTAGTAGAGGAAATTAGTGGTAGTCAATCCTTCCACATATTAATCACTTATGACCCTAATCAGTGTTAATGATAATTTTAGTTACATGCTCATGTTTGATTCGAATATGATCTTTCATCCATGTCTCACTCAATCAAAATCAACCTATAGGAACAAAATATAAGTCCTTTCCTTTTTTATAGCTAGTTTATTTAATTATTTCATGTTTCCTCAGTTTTAGTAAGTTTCTTTCATTTTTCTAGCTATGAGTTATTTTAAAATATTTTATATGTTTATATTCATTTTATTTTAATTAGATTTAATAGATTAATTATTTAAAAAAATTGGTATAAAAATGGAGATAATGAAGAAATTATAAAAAGTTTTGATAGATTTAAGAGGATTTTCAAGTTATGGCCCCATCTAGAGAGTAAAATTATCCATCGATGTGAAGATAAGGTGGAAGATTTAGATGTGGATGGGAACTTGTTGAAAGACTCTTAATTTCAGTAAGATAGTGATGCAAATAAACTTTAGTGGGTCCATACAATTATAATCAAAATTTTCAAAAGGAACTATGAAAATAAAATAAAAAATCATTCTCTACAACATGTTCAAGATGAGTAAGACATTTCAAGATCAAATAATAAAGTAACAAAAAATCTAAGACGTAAATATAAAGGATGTGTTGACATTAATAATTATTCATAGTCATCTTTGTTTGGGAACCATTTTCTAGATGTCAATGATGCTGGTGTGTTTGATATTAAGATTGAAAGGTTTGTCAAAGATAACATTAACAATATATTGGTAAAGCTTCATGATTATATTGAAATATGAGTTTTGAGTAGGAAAGATGAATTCATTAAATATTTTACATTTTTTAGCATGGGATAGGAGTTGAATCATTTGGTTTCAAACATCTCAAAGTATGTATTTAGTGGAAATTTAACATGGATAAAGTTTGGAGGTAGTTGTCTATGATTTGGTATACAAAATGAGCTACATATTAGT
>JARHVA010003253.1:1300000-1305000 GCA_037957365.1 Torreya grandis
CACACATATTTATTTTTCCATGTTAGATGTCATTTCTCTTTTTTAAATTAGATTTTAATGTGTTTGTAATAGTGTAGAGGGTTCCCTTATATATCATTAACCCAAAATAATGATTAATAGTTTTATTAAAAGTTTAATCAGGTAAAAAAGTAAATATAGGGGAAAAAATTATAAAAGCAAAATTCACAAAGAAATAATCATTGTAATTTATATCAGACTCTTTTAGTTAGTTAATGTTTGTTTTATAAATAACAATCATGCCACATAAAATAACTCACATTTTCTATAGTTTTATTATACTTCATTAAAATATTTAATAGTAACACATTTTTTTAACATTGTTTTCACTTTTAAAGAATTTATGAAAACATAGGATTTTTTTAAAAATATATATGATTTAAAAATGTCTTATAATTTTTGGAGTGTTCATTTCATTTTATTTATTAGGGGAAAATGCGGATGACCAAAGATATGAACTAGAAAATAGTTTTGACCAAAGCTATGAAGTGCTAGAAAATAGTTTTATTAGAATCCTAATTTATTAACAAGATCTGAGAAACAATTATGGTCTCATGCCATATAGATCACAAAGAAAATAATAAATTCCATCTCAATGTCAATAACCTAGTTTGATAAAAAGGATAAAAATGTTCATACCTTCAATAACAAGATATACATGTCCAAGCAATATGATAACTTTATAAAATGGAGTAATAGACATCCTACATGGATAGAAGGTATCATACCTTCAGCAAGCTTTTAGCAAACAATCAACTAACAATACGTACAAAAATATATTTTAAGAGAGATAATCAATCCATTTAAAATATATATCACACGTGTTTGATTTCAACTCATTTAACTAAGAAAAACATTAATGTTACATGCATGGTAACATTCCCTTACCTATGGGAGTCTCTTGCTTCCATGTATTTTAAGGAAAGTGACTATTCATGGCTAACGTGTCATCCAACTTTAACTCTAGAGGTTCCAACCTGTATCATCCAACTTTAACTAAATAGGGAGAATTTATTATAAATTTTAATATAAAAATTTAAGAGGAGTCTTAAATATTTTTCTTTAATCAGGGAGATATAAATTTATATGTTAATACTCAGTTTAAAATCATTATTTCATTTATTTGTTTGAGTAAGATTTTAAGTCAATACATTAATTAAAAATTAATTTTTATTTAATTTATATATTTAGATTTTATATAAATGAATGATGAGTTTATAGTTTTGAAATAATCAATAAATCTTGATGAGAAAAAAATAGTAGATATTGAGACTAAAGATAAAGGAACTAAGATCCATTTAAATTAGCATAGAAAATGTCTCACTTTAAAATTAAAAAAATTAGTTATTATTATTAAAATAGAGTTAAGAAAGTTATTTATATTAATACCATACCGATTTACATTCACTAACAATATTTTTTCTTCATAAAAAAGACATCATATTTGATGAACTAAAATATTATCAAGACACTAAAATTTCAATAGGCCATGCTTCTAAAATAATAACCTATATTGATTCATATTTAATAAATAAAATAATTAAAAATCATACATAAATAAGGCTCAACATAAAATTGGGCTTGACTTGTAAAATTTTGAACTCTAATAAAAAATAAAACATGACTTATTAGTTTTAGTAAGTTTTGCATGCGAGCACGTGAAGCTTTTAAAATATTCAAAAATAAATTGAAATTAAAATTAACCTATCAAACAAATATCAATGAAATTTAAATTTTTATTACAAAAATAGACAATTTATATTTAGAAAAATGGAAAAAAATATTGAACTATAAGTTTGGACCTTTGGATGGTCACGTATGGCCTCCAAAGAGTAGGAAAAATGTCTATAATTAGATAGGACAGGGTATAAATACATTAAATTTTTTGATATGATCATTTTGGCATGAAGATGGGATCAAATGGAGCTATAGATAAAAAATTTTGACCTCCAAAAGTTTGACTCCTTTTTCTGCATCATTCTCCTCTAGTTGAAAACAAATTAGTGCCTGTGAGTTGATCTAATTGTACTAATGTCATTTATTCTTATCAATCTTCTCCAACTCCCATTTTTTAATTAAATCATTGTCTTCCTATTATATCTTTCCCACTATACCAAATACTTGTCATAAATTCCTTGCCTTGCATTTATTATCTTCTTCTCTAAAACTTGCACTATCTTTTCTTTCTTCTTATATGACACTTATTGCTTCCAATATAATTCTTCATATTATTCACATTCATTATTTTATCTATATAAATCTTATAAATATGAAACATTCAATATTGAATATATATAAAAATTCTATGGTAAACTCATCTCATAAGCATTGTCATTGATTTTCTTCACAATTCTACATTGTCCAATTTTATTGTACATCAACTTGTTATTTGTGCCTTTTGTAAATATCCCTTTCCTCAAGTAATCAATCACTAAATCTCCTTCCTAAAGTATTATTGACCTTCTGATGACATCTGATGCTACTTTATACCTTTTATTACTTTCCTACAATTTTTTTAAGTACTTCTTATAACTATTATATATATTCTATATATGCTTTTGCATCATTACTAACTAATTTTAAAATTGGTAATTATACTGAATCTAAAACATTTGTAAGATTTATCCCATAAATAATATGAAATGTTGATTTTTCTATCGATTATTTACTAAAGTATTATATAGAAACTCATCTTGTGGTAAAGTCAGCTCCTAGTCCTTGGGTATCTCTTCAACTATGCATCACAATAAATTTTAAATCTCTTATTTACAGGGTATGTCTACCTATCTATTTTCGGTTGTTATGAACTACTAGACTATAACTTAGTCCCCATCATCCTCCATAAAGTGCAATAAAAATGACTTAAAAATAATGTGTCCCTATCTGATGTAATAGTTTTTAGAACACCATCCAATTTTATAATATCTTTAAAAAATAGTTCTACAACTCTAGTGGCATAATTGATTTTATCACATGGAATAAAATGAACCATATTCATAACCCTATCCCCAACAACAAAAAATCAATCATTACCTCTCTATGAGTTTAATAAACCAAACACCAAATATACACTCAAATTTATCCTTATTCCTCGTAAAACTAGTAATGGCATGTAAAACATTTTATTTTGTGTGTGTTATTTTACAACATAACATATCCTTCATCTTGAAACATATATTTTCACATCTCTCTTCATATTTATCAAAAAATATTTCTGCTACATCAAAGCTATTTTCTTTATCTTACAAAAATATCTAGCCAAACCACCATTGTGCCATTCTCTTATAATATTATATCTTAGAGATCTAATTGAAATACATAATTATTTAGATTTGAAGAGATAGCCATCCTACATAAGATACTTATCATAAACATTACTTGTATCACATGCTAATAGATTCCTACATTATTCAACTATCTTGTCAAAATCTAGATTAGTATCGTATACTTCTTTAATAAATTCAAATCCAACGAATTCACTCACCATAGTAGTTATCAACCCAATTCACCTATTCCAAGTATAATCTTCTTGATTCGATTTTAATGATTTATTATTCAACATAAAAGTATAAACTTCTAAGAAAAACACCAACTTTATATGCTACTATTTAATTTTCTTATGGTGTTCCCATACTTCAATGCCTCATGATCATTAAATAGGATAAACTCCTTAGGCACTAGGTAATACCTCAAATGTCTTAAGGATTGTACAATGGCATAAAATTCAACATCATATGTAGAATAATTTATTCTTACTTCATTCATCATATCACTGTAATATGATATCAACTTTTGTTATTCACTTAACATGGAAATAATTATCATAAACAAGGCATCACAATTAACATCAAATAGTTTGTTAAAATCTAAAAACAATAATATAGGTTTTTGTATAATTTTTTTTTGACACAAATTAGATCTTCCTATTTCTACCCTTATCCATGTAAATTATTTTCCTCTCATACAATTTGTTATTGGTTCTAAAAGACTACTAAAATTCTTAATAAACTTTGTATAAGAAGTTACTAAACCATGGAAACTTCTTACCTCTAAAATGATCTTCGGGATTACTTTTATTCATCCATGCTTACACCATCTACAAAAACTACAAATCCTAAAAATATTCAATTGCTCTACATAAACCTATGCTTATCAAATTCACATAGAAATTTTATTTTCTTAATAATTATAATATGACAATTTATCAAATGTTGTAAGTGTTATTATTTAGTATTATTGAATATTAAAATATACTACCAAAAACTTACCAATATATTATTGTAGCACTACATTCATCACCCTCATAAATATAATTGGTGCATTAGATAATCTAAATGGCATTAAAATCCACTCATATAAACTATATCTATTATTAAATGATCCTTTCAATTCATCTCTTTCACAAACGTGAATATGATATCATCCACTTCATAAATCAGTTTTGGTTAAATAGTTTGCTCATACAAGAATATCTATCATATCATCTAAACAAGATATATGAAATCTAAACTTTATTTTAATTTTATTTATTTATTTACTACCCACACACATACTCCATCTTTAAAATTTATTTTAATTCAAAAACACTAGTGTTGCATGCTAAATCATGCTTTGACATACTATAACCTTCATCACCAATTTAGTAACCTAGATATTTAATTTTGTCTATTCTACTGGACTCATATTATATGTTGTTTGATTGGGTATATATTATCATAGAATCAAATCACTATGATTTTGAATATCTCTTTTTGGTGGTAAACCATCTAGTAACACATTAGTTATAAAATCTACATATTATTTCAACACTAATGTTACTTCTACTGGTATTTTCACCACTTGTATGTCTTCCCTTTTTATTACTAATGTATAATAGTAAGATGTCATTTTCATATCTTTGATAATTTATTTTTCAATTAGCATGACTTCAACCTAAACTTATTATATAAGAGGTAATAAAATGTCCTTCATAACACCTTTCC
>JARHVA010003253.1:1312500-1500000 GCA_037957365.1 Torreya grandis
TATTTTAGTTATCATATATTTTAGGTTGTTATGTTGTCTTATTGGCCGTGTATAAAATAAATACCTACAGGTCTTGTAATTAATTTCAATTGATGTGTGTATTTCCATTTTCAATTTATAAGGCATGTCTTCATGAGATGGATATGGGTCTAGTAGATAAATTTTAATTGACATGAGTGGTTTCCCTTTCCATTCATGATGTGTGTTGCCTTCCACATATATTATCTGACATGTATATAGTAAAAAGATTAAAAGGTGAATGCCAAGTGATTGATGGAACTAATCCTAAACAAGCTTTATATAATTCTCTGATTAATCTCTAGTAGGTAGCATAAGCCCCAACCAATTTATTATATCAAATGATTGATGTAATTACTCCTTAGCTAGCATATACATTTTAAATAAATTTATATAAAACATGTTGAGATAAATTATTCTTGATTCATTTATATTATTTCATAACTATGTATTCCACTTATATTTTAGAGGTGTCTATTCCACTTATGTCATATATTTAGTATAATAAAATTACTTATGGAATGATATCTCTAAATATTTTTATATAAATTTATTTAAGATATGTATGTTAATATTATGGATTGTGGAAATAAAAATGCAACTATTATTAATCATTTCCAAGACAAGGTTAATAGAATCACTTTTTAATTAGTTATCTTTCATTCAACAAAACATTTTTTCGAAAATATAAAATACTAAAAATTAAAAAAATAAAATCTAAGTTTTACATTTTAATTTTGAGATATTCCTTGGATATTATTTAAGAATAATTGTCGAAATTGAATTTAGTATTAATAATGCACTATGATAAAATAAAATAAAATAAATACCTATAACAACATTTAATATACACTATCAAAGTGGAATGGACCTATTAAAAAACATGTGTTAAAGGAAGAACTCATTTATAGTGTGTTTTTATTGTGAAAAAAAGATAATTTATTGTATACTTTGTCTTTCAACTAGCTTCAATGGTGTTTTTTCAAAAAAAAATACTGATAAGATTAAACAACAAGAGGATAGCTAAATGGGCCCCAATTAAATTATGTCTTCCAACCATTATTCTCGGTACAATCCTGTTTCCACAACCTTTATCATGTTACTTGTTGACCACGAGGATAACAAGTGTTCATACTTGTTGACCACTATATTTGAACTCTATATTTATTGTCACCTCCTAAATAGAATTAATGTCATATTACCATTGAGTACTATTGAATACTATTGAAGAGTTTGATAAATAATTGGTACTTGAAAACTATTCACTTTTAGCACTGTCATCTATATTACCTTTATACACATAAAAAATTATTATTAGTTAAAATCAAATTGCAACTAATAATTACATAATAATAAATTTGTAATTACAAGTGCAAATTATTAACGATATTAATATTTTCAATTCCAAATTATTAAAAAAAACTACATAAATTTATGTACAAATAGTTTTCAATAAAAAAAACTACCACTAATTACTGAACAACTCTTTTTAATGTATCTTTTTATTTTTGTAACATACACATAAAATAAAATTAAAAAAAAATTAAAAATCAGTTGTACAACCCAAGAGATAAGCCTTATGAACTAAAATTAAAAGCGATACAGGATCACACCAATGTCGCTTTCCAAATCTATTGAAACTAGATTCTCCGAGCATGGAAAATGAGCCTATTTAATGGCCTGCGGAATTAAAATGATTTTTAAGTTCACGTTGTAGTCATCCGTTTCAATGCGCAACATTCTCCCCTCTCAGTGAATAGTAGTGGCTGGTTGTCTATTTATAGCGTCTGTCTTCAGCTCTGTATTGTCAAAGTTCTCTCTGACTGATCTATTCTAATACCATTGTGGAAGATCCTGGAAATAAAACTCTGATATTTCTTGTTGTTGTTAAACTGCAAAGACATCCTCTTATTCCTTTTATCAACCCATTCTATACTAGAGTCCTTTTGAGAAGACGGCCGTATTTCCATTTCCCCAAGAAGAAACTCATCATTCAGCTGATAATAAGATACCTTTCCAAACGAAATCTTCAGATGGAGAAAGAGAAAGGCAACCTCAGCTGTGTGAAGTATGGAGAGATGTTCAACGAGCCAACAATTGGAAAGATTTTGTTAATCCCATTCATCCGATTCTCAAATCTGAAGCACTCAGATATGGAGATTTAGCACAACTTTGCTACGATGCTTTTGATGGTGAAAGTTATTCCAGATACTACTGCACCTGTATGTTCAGTAAAGGAGCTCTTTTTGAAAAGATGGGCATGTCTGGTTGTGGCTACCAAGTCACTAAATATATATACGCTAATACTGATTTGTTGAGCCAACTTTTTGGTGAGAAACCAAAAGATAACGGCGTTTGGATAGGGTTTGTTGCAGTTTGCACCTATCCGAATGAGATAAGAAGGGTTGGACGACGAGATATAGTGATTGCATGGAGAGGAACCCAGACAATTCAAGAATCCATACAAGATCTCAGAGATGTTCTGGTACCCACAAGATTATCCTATAGATTTGGAAGAACTGGCAAAGTCCATGAAAATGAGGCTGTACGAATTGAGAGAGGCTTCCTCAGCTGTTATACTTCGACCATACGTCAACATGAAGATTCTACAGGAAGGACGGTGAACATCAGCACAAGGAATTTGGTATTGGGCGAGATAGAGCGATTGCTCCAAGTTTACGAGAATGACAAGTTAAGCATAACCTTTACGGGACACAGCTTAGGAGCTGCTCTTGCAACATTGAGTGCTTATGACGTCAAACAAATGCTTAACTCCGCTCCTTGTCATGATATTCCTGTGACTGTGTTTGCTTTTGCCTCCCCAAGGGTAGGAAGTCTTGCTTTTGCTAAACAGGTGCAGGAGACTGGAGTCAAGGTTTTGAGGTTTGTCAACAAACGTGACTTGGTTCCCAAAGTTCCCGGAGTTTTTATGAACGAGAACCTCGGATTTCTGGGTAAATTCCTGCAATGGCTTCCTTGGACATACTTTCATGTTGGCGTCGAAGTTTCTTTAGCCAACAACTCTCCCTTCCTGAAGGTCAATCACAATCTTGCTTACTTTCATAAATTAGTGGTTTACCTGCATTTACTAGACGGCTTTGTTGGAGATAACAGGCAATTTAATGCTTGTGGAAGAGATCCTGCCCTTTCCAACAAGAGCAGCGATCTGTTGATTGAGGAATTTGGAATTCCCCCAAAATGGTGGCAGGAACAAAACAAAGGTCTCATTAAAGACAGGGAAGGAAATTAGAAGCAACCCACGAAATCAGTTGATGAAGACGACAAATTAGAGAAATAATTCAAGTCCCTTTTTTATAGCGATTAAATGTGGACTAAGTTCCGATATATGTTACATTATTCTGAGCTCTTTTAATTTATGTCCTGTTATTTGTCAGTTAATGTTTCTGTAGAATATTACACCCATACATCCCTCTATACTCTATAACCATTTAACCGATATATTGTATTCATAATATTTTTAAAAATGATGATGTCTTTATTTAATTGTCAACTTTTAAGTTTACTGATGTTTTTTTGGGTTGTGGTGTAATAAGAAAAATAGATGCATTTATAATGGAATGATTCATGTTCAAATTAAACTAATGATTTAACTACTTTCAATGAGAGACATACAATTAGTAATTTGATTGAATAGAAGAATGAAGATTACAACCTGTACTTATATTAGA
This sequence comes from Torreya grandis, assembly GCA_037957365.1. Taxonomy (NCBI): domain Eukaryota; kingdom Viridiplantae; phylum Streptophyta; class Pinopsida; order Cupressales; family Taxaceae; genus Torreya; species Torreya grandis. The sequence goes on from JARHVA010003253.1 coordinate 1,316,208, forward strand.
GATTAAGCATAGGCCCGTTAATCCCACAATTATCATATATCAAAACTCTTGAACTTAATATTTTATAAACTATCAAAATTGTTTATCCTTTTCATTCCATCTAAATATAAAAATCAAGGTTTTGTCTTCATTTTACCAGGAGTACATTACATTAAAAGTTGTATTCCACATATTGTTAATCAGTTCTTTTATTTTGCACATATGCGAAAGATTTTCCATACATGATCTGGTTGTATATATATGAAAATTGCATAATGTTGCTTATTCATATCAAGGCTCTGTCTTCTTTTTACCAGGAGTATACTACATTAAAAGTGGCATTTAACATAGTGTTAGTGGATTCTTTTATTTTGCACATATGCAATAGATTTTCTATATATGATTTGGTTGTATATAGATGAAAATTATATAATGTTACTTATTCACAATCAAAGTTTGTATTTAAAAACCACAACATTATTTAATATGGTGTTTCCAAAAGAGATTACATAGATTGTTATTAAAAAATATAATAGTGTTAAATAATTTAATTATTGAAAAGAAATTGTGAGACAACCCTTCATCAATAATAAATGAAATGTAAAATTAAAGTTTTTAAGAACAATAGATAATTTTATTTTGTAAAATATTTCCATACGAATATGATTATAAACATATATGTTTTATCTTTTTAGTGTTCATGAAATCATTTAAATACATTTGAAAAAATAACATAATTAAGGGAATAAGAGCTTTTATGTTTTCACAATCTATAAGATTGAACAATAGGGAATTTCTACATGAAATTTCATGCATATTTTTTGGTCTGACACATTTTGAATTATCATCTATTATTCATCATTAAGAATTTTATTAGATTTTGATTTGAAATGTGTTACATCAAAAAATATACATAGTTTCACCTATAAATCATTTTTTACTCATACTTAAGGGAAATTTATCATTTAAAAATGTAAAATAGTAGTTTCAAATATTGTCTAATAGATGTAATAATAAATAAGTATAATTGAAATTATAAAACAATAAATTGACTAAAAGCTGTAGTGAAAGAGAATTAATGACTATACCTGAAGAGAACCTTGAGATTGTAAAATTGAAATTATGTTGTGTAGACTTAAATATAATTGTGTATTTAATCTTTGATATAACATGAGAAAAATAAAAATAGTGCCCACTCCTTGACTAATGACTTTTTCAAATGCTAGTTTTAGCAATGTGCCTTTATGACCAACAATGGTGTCTCTGAGTGTCTAGTTCATATTATGTTGATTTTTATGTCCCATTTATTTTTTGGAATTACAAACCATCAAGTTTCATTTCTTGTTGTACATTCATTTCTAGGATTTTATTGGTAGACTTTGTCTTATTAGATCTATTTTTTGTACATTGACTTGGATCTTTATAAAAAAATTAAATTAGATAAAGTCATAAATATATAGGTCAAGAATATTCACAAGAGTTGCAACTAAATAACCTACATGATATAATTATACTTGTGTAGTTCATGTTTTATGTTAATCAAAGAGTCTTAATAGAAGATTCTTAATGAAAGAGTCTTAGAAGAAGGTTTTATTTGTTTACCTAAGACCAAAATACTTACATGAGAATCACCTATATCCCTATTTGATTACAATATTCTATTTAATTTTTTATATTAATCATTAAGCATAAATTTAGAAAATGTCATGTGACTAGACCTAAATTAGGTTATCATTTTCCTTGATTATCCTTTTTGGAATGTCTCTAGCTTATTTTAATAAATGAATGTCTATAGTTTGAACTTACACACTTTTTGGTAGGTTAAACATGAGACTAGAAAAAAATAAAAATCATAGGTCCAAACATTGATGAAGAACACACAAGTGTAGAGTGGCAGCAAAAATAAAATAAGATGGAATCAATGGGCTCGCCAAATGCAAAAAATGGATAATCAACATAAGTAAAAATTAAATAAAAGTAGAAAAACAAGAAGAATATAGATGTAAGAAGAGAATGGAGGACGCCTAATGCAATCAAAATAAAAATAATCGAAACTTAAGAAGGAGAGAGACACATGTCTACACAAATAGTAATAAAGAAAGAATGAACACATGAAAAAGTGTGTATAAAATCCAAACATAGAATAACGATCCATATGCACAAATCTATAGTAAATGCATTAAAATAATAAATAGTATAAGGATTAGCTATGTACACAGTGCACCCTACTTTGATGTGCATATATGATCAAACATACACATGCATCAAAATGAAATGATATATAACTGAAGCACATACCTTGACATACCTACGAAAGGGAGGGTGATATATTTACATATCTCCATCCATAACTTTCAATTTTATAAAATTTGTTATACTTATTCATAATGGCCATTTGAAAAGAAGTAATCAATAATGTATAAAGTCCATGTAAGTAAAGAAATTATTTTTCTAAAAATTAAACAAAGAGAATAAGAGTAATTTTGGGGTTTGTATTATTGCTATAGATTCGATGATGGAGTATAGCCCAATTAGCTATCACACTATCCCTTTCATGTAAGACTGTGGTATTACATGCTCACCTGAAGCATGCAGATGGAGACCAGTTCCCATAGGTTTTGTTAGTTAGTTTTCATTCCTTAGTCATATTCTTCCTTTTATGTATTTAAATAGGTACTATGCAAAATCACAAAATAAACTACTTTGATTATAATGTTTCCAATATTGGCTACCATGATTACATATGCTATTGCCATCACTATTTCATATTGTTACTTTAGAAAAATAAAAGATGAGTTAGGTTCCATACTAAGTTATAGTTATTAATCTCAACTTAACACAACACATTTAGTCATCATGAGCACAATAAAATTATGTAATGTCTATAACTCATATATTGAGTGAGAGCATCCAAAAATCAACCACCTCCATCCATTACAACAAGGGTATTTATACTTGTTTATCCCTGACCAAGTGCTTACATCATTAATGGAAAGAATAAATAACCAATAGACTCTCAATAGGCTAAGAGTCATGGATCTTAATAAATTAACTTTGCGTAAGGACCTGGGCCTTTGCAGCCTGTATATACTCATACAATACTAGATCCTTGTTGTCATGTGTTCATCTTCTCATAGTAGGTGTAAAAATTTTGTTCAAAAATGGCTATGTGTCCCATATGAATCAGTCCTTAAGTGTTCCAACTTCCCATATGCTCCCTAAATCTTCTACTTCAGTTCTAAGTCCTATGCTCTTAGGTTCCTCATGACTAATTATTTCAGTTCCAAGTCCCATGTTTTTGGGTTTTCCATGATTAATTCTTCTTTGACTGGGTCCTCTCACACTAGGGATTCCATTCTTTTGTCCTTTCGTGCCTTGTATGTATTATTCCATGATGATTCTACATCTATCATGTTTTTCACCATATTCTTTTTCTACTATGGTCCTTCTACGTCATGTTAGTCCTAGGCCAAAATAGAAAATACTTCACAAATTTTTTGGGTCAACATTACCCTATACTAAGCTCATAGTCCATCTTAGACTAAGTCATGATATCATGCTTTGTCAAATATTCACGTCCCACTTACTCAATCTCCTTCCTAACATTATCCCAATGTGATAATACCTCAACTAACCTGGAAGTTAATTCTTCCACAGCCTCTTTCGATCTCTTCAACTCTTTGGGTTGGTTAGAGATCTCATTGGCCTTCTTGACTAGTTAATTTAGGGTTATGGTGGACATCTTCAAGTGTGTATAATTCCTTGAAGACCTATCCTCAAAGGGATGCAAAAATTGCATTCAGTTATTGAAAATGATTATTGATGGTTTCTTCTAGCATCTCCACATTTTCAAATGGCTTAGCATGCTCATCATGGTACCTTATTAAGATCACAACATCATCCATATTTTGCCACTAATTTTATTTATATTATAACTAATCATGTAAGCTTTTATTTTGGCATGCCAACCGCTCAAAAATTCCATCTAAAATGGGGTTGACTTCCACACCCTTTCTAGGGTTATCTTGCACACTTATGTTGCCTCAGTATGTTGCTTTGCTATCTTTAGTTACATGTCTTTCAATATGGGCTATTCCTTGCATCACTTTAGTAGGAGGTTCACTAGGGTATCTAAATCTTTTGTGGCATCCCCATAAAGAGGTATGCCATCCACCAATGGCTTCTCCTATTCCAATTTTTTTTGAAGAGATTTAATGTTCTCACTTTTATCTCTATGGCCTCTTTGACCTGCTACTTCAGAGTATCCACTTCCTCAATAATCCCTTGTTTTGTAGTGACTTCCTTATTATATATACCTATAATTTGGGTATATTTCCTCTTGGTAGTGTGCACATCATAATTTGATATAATGTTCTAGTTCACAACCTTGATGGAAAGATTCAAAAAAAGTGGCACTCACTAAAAGGGGGATCTTTTGGGGATCCACCCATAATGGCTGGGACAATGCAAGAGAATTAGGTCCCAAGGAGATCCTATATTGTGGGATCTCAAATTCTCAATCCTCATTATACATGTCCAAATAAAAGACACCTTCTTCCTTGTTTCTAATGTTCCATCTTTAGGAACAAAGTGCAGCTAGAGATAGAAGTTCCTGTCAAGGATGCCGATTTGATAACATTCATGCATAGTGGTATCTACATCATCCCTAAGATCTTTCATAGACCCAATCAGTTCCTTCCATTTAGTAGGGTCACGGCCTACTTTGACCCCTATGATAGTAGCCATTGAAGTACTACCAATGGCCTTTTCACTCCTTTCTTCCTCACCATCCCCCTCTTCATCATAAAATTATCCTACATCAAATAACATGTCATCAGAGATATCATCCTCCTCTTTCCTTAGGGAGGAAGTCTTATTAGAGTTAGAATCAAATTTTTGTACCTACACTAAAAATATTTCCTACTGAGTCATTTGTTCTATGATTTGTTACTATGCAACTCTTGATGATGCTTTTGGGGGTGATGGTTGTGATGTTTGAGGGGTGGGAAAGAAGTGGGATAAATTTGTGTAGGAGATGGTGGAGGTGGATGGACTTACAATAATAGTGAATTGGGTAGAAATGGTCAGGGAGGTGAAGGGCGTGGTGGAGATGGTCTAGGTAGGGATGAGTGAGGTGGAGATGGATGTGATAGAAAAGGGCAATGTGGAGATAACTTCAAAGATGATGGACCCTTTTTCAAGCCTAGGTGTTATTTTAATGCTTTTTTAGTGCCTATTGACCACTTACACTAGGCTCATACTCAACCCTCTTTTTATCCTCTAATAGTGGCAAAAATAGAAGCTTTTCATTGCGGTATCCACAAAATAGATCCTTTAGAGGGTGTAGCATATAAAATAAGCTATGCACTTTGTCTCCCACCATTATTTGTTTGACATTTATTTCCATTAGGTTTGTCTCATTCCTCTCTTGATAGGCCTTTTTACAATGATATACAAACATTTTTCAAAGAGTGTGAATCTCTAAGTCTATCTTCTTAGCCTCCAAGGTAATGGGTTACACATCATATATATAGTTCACAAAGTCTATGAAGTATAATTTTGAGAAGGAATATGAAAACTTAAATGATGTGTAAATCTCTTTAGAAGGGATCATCCTAATGTGCAAAAGGTAAAAATGTTGTTTTACTTCAATCTAGGCTTGCTCAATAGCTAAAGGGGGTAAATCCTCCCTCATGTCATCAAAATATTACCTCATATCATCAAATGATTACCTTATCTATATTTTTTAGGAGGGAGTGATGTGTTTAGGGCATGTGAAGGCCTTGTAGTGATCATTATGGGACTTATGCATGGGTGGGTATGTCTACTTTAGTGCTCTTGAGTTGTAGTTCATCATGTCGATCTCATAAAAGACCATTAAGAGAATAAATACCCCCATATAAACCTATTTTTGGGGATTCAATGGCTTTTCTCCACATCTTCAACAATCTTATAACTAAAATACATGGCCTTATTTTATTGTAATCCTTGGGTGACCTAGTAAGCGATGTATAGGTGTGCCATGTCAACTTCCTTCCACCAATCAGTCCTACTAATTTTAGTTATAATGATCTATGCTATAACAAAGATGGTGGGATAATATAATTTATTAATGTTTACGGCATGGCCCTAATTTTGGTATATAATCACTGCAGAGATATTTTAGACCTCTTCAATGTCTACTAGGTCGTTGGTGACATTGAACCATAAACATTATAGTCCCTAACCTTATTTATCCTCTCAGGCATGATTTTTATATTACACCTAACAATGTAGATATAATACTCATGGATGCATGAGATAAGGAATTGAACCTCTATGGATTTTCTAAAGTATAATAGATTAAAAATTTGGAACAACCCTAGAACATATAACACATTGAATATTTTGAGATCAAACACCACTTGGTTCTTGGTTTTATAATGCTCAACTCGATATTAATTTTTAAGTTCAACCTCATTTCCATGTTTTCAATTATTATAATAAAGGATTGTGCAAGTTGATACCTTGAAAATCATATTTTATATGCATAACATTGATTTTGGATACAACATTTCCTCAATTAATAAAGGTAGTGGCAATGATAATTGAGTTTTTTTACTTGACCTATCATGCTTTATTCCTATCTCTTTGTGCACTAAACTTTCTCTTCTATATTCTCTTCCATAATGAAACTGTATCTCCCCCATGTACCTCTTCTTCCTCTAGTATCATAGATAATGGTTTCATTCTAAGGGACCTTATTTCAGGCCACATCACCCTTCATTGAGCCTAAAGGTTTATGTGTATTCATCCAACACTTATAAATGAATATGTGGTTATAGCGAATGACTTTAGATTTTCAATCTTGAGTATCCTCTAATGGTAGACTTGTATAACTTGTAACCTTTAAGATTTCTTTATCATGGTCATGTCTCAAAGTTCCCCTTGTATTTTTATTTCTAAGAAGTGCCACTTTCCTCAATACCTATATTAAATTATGACTTCTTTATATTTTGGCTCTAGTATTCACTTGTTCTCAGCTTTGGTATCCAATTTTTATCAGCTCTTCAATTCTATTAATCATAATTAAATTCAAAGGTAAAGAGTAAAAATAAGTTAACTGACCAATTTATAAGATCAATGGTGGTTCACCATCATTAGTACTTTCCCTTCACCGATCACTTCATTTCATTAATGTAGATATTTATTAGCCATCATGTTTCAATCATTTCTTTTGGAATCTATTTTTTTAAAAAGTTTTATCACATCACATTTTTGGCACATTTTTTTCCATAAATATTCTTTTTGCATTAATGACATGTCTTGTATCATAGCTTCCTTTCAAGTGGATGACATATATGTCCTACGCTTTCCTTTCTATTGAAGATAGTTGTCTTTCAAAATTCAAACTAATAGAAGGAACATCCTATCATTAGGCTTCATATTTCATGTGTCTTAAATTAATTACATACATTTAACACTTTGTGCACCTAAATTCCTTGTGCGCACTAATAACCTTCCATGCATATGAAATATATGCTCTTATAATTCTTTGAATTAAGATTTAATATCTCTTTTACCCCACACTAAAATGAGTCATGGTCCTTCATGAAAAGAAAAAAATTACATTAAAGAGAATTACACTAAGAAATATTTACATGCAAAAAAGGCAAGGCTTTTATTGAAAATAATAAATCCTAAACTAATGGAAAAGGCCTTAATGATTACAATACTTTAGCTATTCAAAAGTGAAATATGGTCAAATCTAACTTTCATTATAATACCAAGGAAGGAAGTAGCCATCCAACCTTTGTAACTAACATGTTCTAGTAGGTCAAATGTTATGAATAACAAAAGCACCATCATTGGTGTGCACTTATATATTGGGATTTATTCTATTTGGTCACTTTTTGACTGGTCAAGCACTATCAATAAACTTGATATGCATCTTTCTTAAGGATCAATGGACTCCCTTAATTTCACTAAAATCTCTTTGAAAAACATCTTGATATTCCTTTAACAACTCAAATTTTATGAAATCTCTTTTTTAGTTCAATAATTTCCTACTATAACCATTTTTGGTTCTTGTTCAATGTTGATGTTAGGCTAAATAGTCTAAATGGGCCCAATGTAAAGGTTGTCTAGATTGGTGCTAGTATCATGAACTCATGTACCATTGTCCATAGGGAAATATAAATGGGTTTTCAAAGGATCAAATGGATTTGATCCTTAACCTTATTCCATGTGAAACACTAGATTCTATTTACCTAGACATATTTCTTCACGTTGGTCTTGATCAAGGACTAGGTCTATTGTGGAGACTTGGGTTGTTGATTCATTAAAGAGATATAATGGTGGTTCAATAACATGATGGATATTCCTTAGATGTTCTTCAATTGGACTTAGGTCACTAATAATTTCCTTACATATAGCCTAGATGTGAGGCATAAATAAATTATTGGAGAAGAATAATATAGGGTCGACTTCATGTTTTCCTTAAAGAGATGGAAAAATTAAGTTCCCATATATTGTTCTTCATGATAATACCATGCCTTCTGCTCAGAAAATAAAGTTTCATATAATGCATTCACCTAGAATTAATCTAGTAGGTGTGACTCTTTATTTATCCACATTTTCTCATAAGCTTCTATATGGGGTTCAGGCACTAGTACTCTGCTATAGTTGATTGTTCCCCTTATCTAGTTATCATGATGGAACTGGTGATGTATGGTATAGAATACTTGGTCCTATTTAAAGAGTCAGTCATTATGGGTTCACAGCCATCTTGTAGTTGTACCATCTAAGAGATGAACCAATGACCTTATAAGATCACTTTTAATGTCATAGAATTATTTAAGCTGTGATATGAAGTCATATACCTCTATTTGTCCATGGAATAGTGGATCCTCATCAAGTCTTTCAAGAGGTTCTTATATGATTGGTACTATCATTACTTGACCAATGATAAGGCACATGAACTTGTGACATTTACAAAACTGGTGTGGAATGGTCTCCTGACATTGAATTGCACTACACACTCATCAAGTGAGGTCATAGTTTCTATGTTCCCAATAATTACAAGCACTATTTATAGTGGTAGAAAGGGACTGAGTGTTTTATCATTTGAGAATTCCATCAAATTTTAAATCACTTTGCTCATCATCTTTGGTAGTGACATTATAGATGTGGTTAATGTCTTTTTACACATTGACAAGTTCTTTATAAGGGGGCCATGTGATTGATCCAATGGAATAACAACCCATTGGTAAGTTCTCTTAAAACTAATATATTGATTATTAAGGCTCAGATATGCATTATTTTAATATTGTTAGGGCCATCCCACTAGATTTTGGAAGTCATATGCCTCATCTAATTCAAGAACCTTAAAATCTACCTTTTAAGGATAGTCCAAGTATATCAAATGTAGCATTCTTGAGGAAAGCTCTTGGTAAATCATGAGTATTTTAATCCATGAAAAAATATGAGGTGATGGCTAAAACATTGGATGATCCATTTTTTTCCAATAATATTTATTAAGGACATTCAATTCTATGCCAATGTCAACTAGTATGTCCCAAATTACCCATCCATCGATGGTAGCATTGACTAGTATCTCTCTATCTTTCAAAGGGGAAAAGGGATTAGGAGTGTCCTACCTTCAAGCATGATTCAAGAGATGATCCTCAGTCTTTCAAATGAATTTTGGTTGAGCATTATGTGATTCTTGTGATTGAATCCTAATCCAAATAATCATGAATGGGAAAATTTCTTCATTTATCATGCACTTGCATAGTTCTTGGAAGTCATTATGTGCCACATTTTATAGTTCAACTATCATTTACATAATAACACGCTATGCTTATTATTTATATTTAAGTAATTTAATCTCTCCATGGAATTATAATTTATAAGTTTCAAAAGTTTCCTTTCCTTTTTCTTGAGCAAAGGTTCACTTCTCAAGCTCAGAAGCTCATTCACTTGAACTCATACAACTCTGCTCGGCAAACTACTCTCTTTTTAGATATGTGTGAATATAAATTGATTATTACTAAAAAATTACACACTCTTATGACTTTATAATATTAAAATCTCCTTTATCTTAATTAAATACACCTATTTTAAAAAAATTAGGGTCTAACTCTCTTTCTACGTCTACTTTCTCTCTCCTAGCTTCCTAAATTAGCCCTTCTTTAGCCCTTTTCAAAGTCCTTTATATATAAATACATAATAAATATAAAGTATGGTATTGAAATTATGTGATTCAATTACGTCATGTAAAAATATACCAAACTACAATTTTTTGTGATTTTTTTAGCAATAATTTTCCTCTAATAGTCAAAAATCCTAGTTGCTAGGGTTTGCGAACACTAAACTAGCTGAGAGAAATGTAAATTAAATATATTAAACCTCACATAATTTCAAGGCAAAAAATTTGTTTTAAAATGACTATCTACACATTTATCAACTTTCCCATTTTTTAAGTAAGACCTGAAAGCCATTAATATACTCATAATCTTAATGTCTCATTCCTTCTTGAGTGTATTTATTGACAAAAAATAGGGTTAACTAAGGGTTTATTTGTTAAAAATTTCCATCAATGTTTAATATTTATCTTAGGTTTATTCCCACATCACAAAATTAACAAAATACTATTACCTTGTTTGTTAATCCCTTTGAATTATAAACAAGACTCAAAATAAAGAGTATAGTAACAAACTCAAGGCTCATATCTTGTATACTAATAGTGAGCAAGAACTTTAAGAAAATGTAAAATTTAATATATTATTAACCTCCTATACCTCACAAAAATTTCTAAAAACTCCTCATAATTTATCCATATTTATATTCTCCACAGGAACCTTTTTGGAAAGGACCAAAGGATTTGTTTGTTACTTGAGACAATTGTATACTCACTTTCACTATATGATAGACCTATTTGTCTTCTCAAAAGTAGTTTATTTTAAACCTAAATATTTGTTACCTATCTCAATCCATGGACTAAATATTATCACAATAATAAAAATAATCACAAACTCACCACATTTAATATTTAATCAAATAAATACTCGGTCTTAGACATGCAATAACAATGCTCATATTTTTCTTCACCATAGTCATCTTTATAAATAAAGATTCATTGATTACATATTGATTTACTATCTCCTTAAAATTTAATACCTAATTACAACCTTGAAACTTATTCCACCACATTCTACCAAGATATATAAATGAATCACGGAAGTTGCTATGTGGAAGTACTTGAAAGTTACATTGTATTGTAATGTTTTTCCCACTATATGCACTATATGACCATGCATAAAGACTAAATAAGTTACTTATGACATTTTTAATACTCTTAAGACCTATAATACACCTTATAAACATCTTTTACTTCTTGAAAAACCCCATACAATACATGAACATCCTTTTACATGGATTAAAAATTCAAATTTTCAAATCATGTATTTTGGAGGGAAAATCCATAATTCAAAATTTTTGCCATTTTTGCAAACCTAGATCACTCCTATGACTGAATTAAGATATATTATGCCTAAAAAGTAGCTACAAGACAAATCCAAGATAAAAATTATTCCATTTTGGGATCCACAAGGATGCCCCTTCATCATACTACCAAGTTAAAGAAATTTTGCCATATATGTCAACTTGGTGATTATTCCTCCTTAATTTATTTGTACCTCTTAATGGAAATTTGTTTATACTACTTTCTTGTCATAGAGATGACAATGTTTTGGGCCCCATAATAAGTCCTTCCCTTGTTCTTCTTCTTCATGAGTATATTTTTAAATACAACAAATATATTAAGGAAAATACTACTATTGTCTTTTACTACCTGCTACGGATGTGCAAACCATGCTTCTTCTTCTTAAAACAAATGCATTATAACCTTTCTTCCATATGTTACTACTAATTCAAATGTTTCTTCTTCATCCTTCACCCATTCTTCTGGTTTTGTCACTCTTAATCTCATACATATCAACTATTCGGACCTTGCATGTCATTTGATTGCATAAGTGTTTAGTTTGTTTCTATATATCATCTTCAAAACTACCCTCTATCTCATTTGTACACAAGGACTACTTGTTCTCATTTACAATCTCATTTTATTGAATGCTATTATCTTTACTTGGATATCCTTCTTAGACTTCTATTTATTCTATCTCTTTCTCAACTTTTTCCTTTTCAACTCTTTCCTTTTCAAAACATTCTTTCATGCATTGAAGATTACCTATCATGCCTTCTATGAGTTCACAAATATAAAATTTTAATAAATGCTGAGACAAATTTACAAACAACTCATTCACATACTTACTTGAAGAAGTGTTACTTGGCATAGGCTCATATGAAATGTGGACTACCTCAATCTCCTTGTGTTATTTATTCATCTTGGCTTATTATTCTTCCTTCTATACTAACTCCCTATAACCTACAACCAATACCTTAAAAATGAAACCAACTACTTTACCGTCATGCTTCAAGGGAAATAATGTATACTTGACTCCCTTGTGCTCCAAAGAATAGGTGTTTTTTTACCCCATAATGACTAGTTGACCTATCAAATTTTGAAGGCCTTCCTTTTAATACATGACTTACATCCATGGGGATGATGTCATAGATGACCTGATCATTATAGGTGCCAATCTAAAAATCTACTAAGCATTTTTTATTCACAAGCACACTATATACTTTATGAAGCCAAGAAACTTTGTAAGCTGTAGGATGACGAAATTTTTTGAGACCATGTTTGATTACCATCTCATTACAAAATAAATTGTTCATGCTTCCTAAATGTATAATTATTTTTAAATATTTACATGAGACTTACATGTTATCCTAAAGAGTGTTCTCTATTGTGTAGGCTATTTCTCCTTTGGTGGCTTCAAAAATAGCCTCCTCATCAAGAGTGTCTATCCATATTTAGGTTCCACTAAATGTGAATTTGATCCACCATTCTCTTCCTCTTTTTGATGCACCATTTTATTTCTACTCTCATTCTTGTAACTCCTTTCTTTCTACTCCTCTAGACACTACGAATACTTATGACCTACATACTTGTTGTACTTGAAACATTTTTCTATGAAACCACTAGTCCATATTTTGATAGCATCTCCACCTATGTAGTATGGTCTCCTACATCTATAAACACCTCTTGGTTGTGTTTCACGCCTTTTTACACTACTTTCACCTTCCTCATATGAATGCTTGCTATCATACTCTCCTTTTCATGTCACTTATTTGCCTCTTCCTCTTGTTTACTATGTATGCCTTCTTACAAAATTATCCTTAGATTTCAAGGCTACTTGGTATGCTTATTCAACTATTTTCAATGTCAATATATTAATCTCATCTTGTATGGATAACTTGAAACCATTAAAGTACCTTGTTACCTTCTCATGATCTTCTTCCAAGTGTCTTGTCCTAATTTTCAACCTATGAAACTCTTATGTGCATTCCTTCACTAAATGATCCATTTGTCTAAGATTCATAAAACTCCTAAAATAATGATTACAATAGTCCTTAGGCATAAAATTTGACTTCATATTCATCACCATCCTATCCTATGACTAGATTTTGGCTTTCCCTCTTCTCCTTCTCTCTTCTTGGATTCCATCCCACCACAAAAAAGCATGTCCTCTCAATATTTTGACTAAAAATTTAACTTTTTTGGTGTCATCCACCTCCTCATACTCAAAATACTTGTCCATGGCTACTATCCAATCCACCATCTCATTGACATTTAGATTTCCCTTATAAATTAGCACTTCTAGATTTGGTTTTGAACCCATCTTCATCATGGCTTTGATCAATCCTTCATCCATTATTTATTCTCTTTCTTACTCCATTTATACTCTAGGAGATTCCTCTTATCTATCACTATCTCATCTCCTATGACCCTTCTTCTGTAATCTATATCCATGGCTACCATTCTATCTTCCATGTTTCTCATTTCAATGACCAAACTGGTCAGATTCTATTGCATTCTTTGAGTTATTGGAGGTTACCTTTATCTTGTTGCCACTTTGACCTTATAATCTTATCCTCTAACCATCCTTATGCTTTGATACCAAATGATGCAGATCTTGCATAATTTTTCTTTCCTTGTTCTCTAACAAAGGTTCACTTCTGAAGCTCAAAATCTCATTCACTTAAACTCATGTAAGTCTGCTTTGTAAATTACTCTCCTTCTAGCCCTATGTAACTAAAAATGGGTTAATACTAAAAAAATAGACACTATTATGACTTGTGAATATGAAAATACAATTTATCTTGTTGAAATACACTTGTGGTATAAATTTTAGGGTCTAACTTTATTTCTAAGTCTACTTTCTCTATCCTAGCCTCCTAAATTAGGCCTTATTTAGCCCTTTTCAAAGACCTATATCTATAAATATGTATTATAGGTATGGTATAGTCTTAAAATGATGTGATTCAGTTAGTTCATGTAAAAATATACTAGACTACAATTTTTGTGATTTTTTTGTGTGTTATATTTCCTCCAATAGTTAAAACCCCAGTTGGTAGGGTCTGGGAACATTGAGCAGACCAAGAGCTATTAAAATTCAATATCTTAAACCTCACATAATTTTAATTCAATAATTTTTTTGGAAAATATCTATTTAGACATTTATCAGTTTTTCCATTCTTTAAAAAAGACCTCAAAACCATTAATACGTTCATAATCTTAATGTCTCGGTCCTATTGGACTGTATTTGTTAACAAAAAATAGGGTTAACTAAGGGTTTATTTGTTTAACATTACCATCATTATTTACTATCTAACTTGGGGTTATTCCCTTGTAATAACATTGATTCAATACTATTACCTCATTTTTTAATCCCTTTTAACACTAAACAAGACTCGAAATAAAGAGTACAATAACAAACTCAATGTTTATAGCCTATACACTAATAATGAGAAAGAAATCTAAGAAAATAGAAAACTTACTATGTTTGTAACATCCTATAGCTCAGAAAAATTTCATAAAACTCCTCATACATTATCTATATTTATATTCTTCATGGGAATCTTTGTGCAAAGGACCAAAGGCTCTATTTATTACTTGAGCCAACTATATACTCACTTTCACTACATGACAAACATGTATGTATTATCAAAAGGAGTTTATTTTCAACTTATATCATTGTTACATATTTCAAGCCATGGATTAAATATGATCACAATAATAACAATAATCAAAAACTCACCATATTGAATATTTTATCAAACAAATACTTGGTCTCAGCCATGCAATAATAATGTTCAAAATTTTCTTCACCACAGCCATCTTTATTCATCAAGATTCATTGATTATATATTCATTTACTATCTATTTAAAATTTAATACATAATGAAAACCTTTAAGTTGAATCCACCACCTTCTACTAGGATACATAACTAAATATTGTAAGTTGCTATGTGGAAGTAATTGAAAATTACATTGCATTTTAATGTTTTCCCCACTATATGCACTAAATGACCATGCATAAAGATTGAAGAAGATACTTAGGACTTTTTGAATAATCTTAATACTTCTAAGACACCTTATGAACATGTTTTAATCCATGACCAACCTCATATAATGCATGAACATCCTTTTACAAGGCATAAAAAAATCAAATTTTCATGTAGTGCATTTTGGAGGGAAACTCCATAATTCAAATTTTATGCCACCTATGAAAACCCAGATCACTCCTATGACTTAATTAGGACCTATTACACCTAAAAAACATCTAAAACACAAATCCAATCCAAAAATGAGTTCATTATGGGATCCATAAGGATTCCCCTACATCAAGCTCTCATACCAATGCCATCATATCTTGGAGGACATCCTTCTACTACTGGGCATCAAAATAATTTACTAATCATTTTTATTCATGCTTAACTTTTTATTTAGAATCTGAGATAGATTGAGACTATCCTCCATTGGGCATGGTAATATTTACTTGTTGAATATTTTATGTTCTTAAATATGCATGCTATTATGGTTTCTCAATGCTATGTTGGCACCCTTTTCATTTTTCTCCTTACTGATAGCTATGTAAAAGTTGGGATACTCTTCTACCTAGTGATCCTTTTTATAGAAAGAACATGTAGGGTAATCTAGGAATTCTCTCTGGTAGTGGTCTAGGGATCCACATTTGTAACATGTTCGATGTGGGAAATGACCACCTCCTCATCCTCATCCTTGTACTTGAATTTAGTATCACCATTAGTGTCATATGTATAGTCATAATATATCTTACAGTAATTAGACACCTTTGATTGTGTTATTCATTACAAAAGAATTCAATAATATATATCATGTTCTTCATGATAGAATTTCATATGACTACTTAAATACAACATGGATGTTATTTCATGGGTACTTACTTAAGGTGTGAGATTAAAATTCACATTCCATATACCAAACACCAATATAAGTATCATGTACATTATTTGTAATAATTTTTCAAGTTATGATTCCATTAAGGATATTTGATCTAACATGAATCAACTGATCCCTGTATTGATACTTCCAATTGATTCAGCATAGAGGGCATCTTCCAAGGCTTTATGTAGGATAGTAAAAGTCTTCTAAGATAATGTTCATAAAAAATGTAGTAAAATCCTTCTCATGAACCATTACACATTTTGTGTAGCGTTGATTTTCAAGGATAGTTATGACAAGATCAATTTAATGCTTGCATCATTCTCTCACACACTTTCAATAAGTTCATGTTTGATTTGATTCAATTTAGTTATGATTTATTGTTAAAATTTTTGAATGTCAATATATTTAAGAAATTTTATTTTAAGTTTATTATATTCATTACTAGATTTTCGATGATCTAACATTCTATACAAAAGGTGTGAGTGCTCTAAGAGTGTAGTTATGAACTGTGTGGCTTTACACATAGAAGAGGTGATGCCTTGTTCCCTATAAATAAGTTAACATTTATGGACATGCTCAGATGAATTATCCATGCCTGAATATTATGGTAAGTGAAACATAATTTAATAATATACCATTGGTGGTTTAGGTGGCTAAATTGTTGGTTGTTGAGAACCTCCAACCCTTGGCCCTTGAGGGGGAATTCCACTACCTCCTCATGTACCTCCACCTAGTTTGCCTCTAATGACTCTAATAGTATTTTTCATGATATGGGGCATGGTATCTTGGTGATTAACAAAAATTGGGCTATTCTCTATATAATTTGAGGGCCAGGCCCTCTAAGCATCCCAAATTATGCCAAGAAATTTTTTTGAAGGGAGAAAGAAAGTGTGAAGTCTGTATGTGTGTCAAAAGGCTTAGTTCTAGTATCTCTTACTAGATCAATATCTGATTCCATGTTTTTTATGTCCCAATTATGTATTTTTACTTTGTCTAATTTAAGAGCGTGAACATGCACTATGGTTGGGGAGACTAGTTGTTTCAGACTTGGTTCTTCAATTCCCACCATCAAACTAGTTTCTCTTTCATATGATATTAGTAGCTTAGGTCATGATTTAAAATTGATAGGTTACTATTTGTGTGTCTCCACTTCCCTCTTGATCCTAAAAACACTTCATAATTTTTCCCACTCCTTTCTTACACTACTGACTCCTATAATACTTTGCCAAGACTCATCATACTTTTGCTTCCATAATGCCCACTAACTGGCTACCATTATGAACCCACAATATATTACCAACTCTTCTCTACTCCCTTCCCAAATTTGAAACTCATGTACATAAGGATTTATATCTCCATTATCATAGTCTCAAATCCTAAATTATCAAATAACTTATTGAATTCTAAAGCCAAATGTCTAATGTAATGACCATGTGGTTCTTAGAGGAACTAGAACTTAGCTTTTTTAGCACATGAATAGGTGGTTATACAATACCCTAGAATGTAAATATCTAAAAATATTTTCCAAAAAAATTTAATAGGTTTAGTCTATGGATTTCTAAGTCATGATAATTATCTTTGTTATTCTAGGGTCCAAGACTATCTTCTCCAAAGGTTTTGGGACTGTGTTTCAGCATATGCAGAGAGTCAAGTGTGTAAATGAACTATGACCTCAGTAAATAAATTTTCATAAAGTTTAATATATATATTTTACTCTACCCACTACCATGTGTAAACTCCTAGTTTAATTCAGGGAATTGTAAAATTATCTTCAACTCCAATAATCCATTTTTTATATTCTCTGAGTATTACACTCAAACATTTACCATGGCTAAGAAACAATTGCTTTGGGTCTTGGAAATGGAACCAAAATTATGGGGTTTTATTTTTACTATAGCTTTAGTGCTAGATTCTAGCCTAATAAGCTAGCACACTAGCCCTTTCATGCAAGATCATGGTCTTATATGTTCACCCAAAGTGCATAGTTTGAGACAAGTTCTTATAGGTTTTGTTACTCAGTGTTATTGCCTTAGTCATATTCTTCCTTCTATGTATTTAAATAAATACTACATAAAAACACAAAATAAAATACATTTATTCTATTGTTTCCAAGCTTAGCCACCATGATTACATAGAACAATACCATCACTAGTTAGCATTGTTACATTAGAAAAATAAAATGTAAGTTATGTTCCATACTAAGTTCTAGTTATTAATCTCAACTTAACACAATAGATTCAGATGTCATAAACACAATAAAATTATGTAATGTCTATAACTAATATATTAAGAGAGAGTATCCAAAAATCAACCACCCCCATTCATGAAAATAGCTATATTTATACTTGTTTATGCCTGACCAAGTGTTTAAATTATTCATGGAAGTAATAAATAAATAATAGACTCTCAATAGATTGAGATTCATGGATCTTAATCAACTAGATTTGCCTAAGGACCTAGGACATTATGACCCCTATATATTCATACTATGTTGGATCCTTTCTACCATGTGTTCATATTCTCATGACTGGTGTAAAACATCTAATCAATAAGGGATAGGTTTCCTATATGAATAACTCCTTAATTTCTACCACTTCCCACATTCTCCTTAATTATTCTACTTCAGTTCCTAGTCTTATGTTATCAGGCTCTTCATGATAAATTATTCTTTGACTAGGTCCTCTTAGATTGGTCTTCCACACCTCTATCCACTATGTCTTATAGGTTTCATGTCATAGTGATTCTATGCCTATCATGTTCTCCACCATAGAATTTTCATGCTATTATCCTTTTGTGCCATGTCGTGTTCGTTCCATGCCAAAATGGACAATATTTAGCCAAACTTTGGGGTCAACAAGTAATAAAATGTTTCTTATGTGGATTAAATGGGAACATAAATTTAAAAATAAAAAGCTATTTTGATTATTATGAGTATTATAATTACAAGATTTACAACATTGGCTAGATATAACTCTCTTTGTTGAGAGATTTTTCAATGCAGTCAACTTATCAGTCAAGGAAGTATATTTTCTCAAATGAAGATCCAAATTTTTTCTCAAAGGTTTTCTTCAAATTTTCTCAAAATATTTACTCTAATATTTTTCTCAAATTGACTTCATTTTTAAAAATATTATATATATACTCCCTTCTTATGTAAGGAATTGAATAAAATTATTCGTAATTTTACTCATCTAAAAATATAGATTTAACAGATCCATGTGTAATCATAATTTATATAACCAAATCCATTTATAAATATTAAAAAATAAAACTATATAAAATATATCACATATAAAGCTTCTTTAGATTGGTGATACATTTAATAAATAAAATGTTAAATTTGATTATGATGACTAAGAAATTTTATTGTTATGATTTCATTATATATTTTCGTACCATAGAGGTTTCATGATGAATCTAGTTTATGTGCAAGAAATAATGCTTTAAAATTTATATTTTTATAACCCTAATTTAGATTTAGGATCCTAATTCAATAAATACAGTTTAAGGTAATGAAATGGTAGGCCACAATGGTGAATATTAGAGAGTCATTAGGATAATTAGTGTGTTAAACTTAGATGTACTATATGTTGAATTTATAAAACTAAGATAATATATTAATAGAAAGAACAACTATACTAGATATAAAAATGACATAAAATAATGTACTTAGTTGGTTATGATATTAAAATAGTGTAGTATGTAAGAAAGGAATAAATTAGGTAGGAAAATTATTATAGAACAGTCATCAAATTCTAGATCTGGTGCCTCTATCTCTATGGACACTTGCATCAACCTAGGATTCTTGCATTGATCCTACTATCTAGATTTAATTCTAGTGTCTTATACAAAATATCTACTCAAATAATATGTGACCTCTTAGATGCTTTTGTGTTTCTAGTCACCTTTACTCTAGTGAATTCATATTTGAGCCATGGACTATCACTCCTAGTGAAATGCTAAAATCATAGCATTCCATCTTCAATGTGACCTTGGTTAAAAATGAGATAGTGGGCACATGATGTGGAGATGACCAACAATAACCCTGATATCAAAGGGTGTTTCCTATATAGATAATACTCTTGAAGATGACCTCGAACTCATGTAGTTCTCCCTTATGTGTTGGTTTATTTGTTATCATGCAATGTTTTTAAAATAAGTACATTCATAATTTAGATTGTAACTTAGACAATATTACACTATGACTGATCCTTTCATATTCCAAGTGTGTATTTGGGCTCTTCCTTTAATTGATATCAAAATAGGAAAAAATAAGAAAGATTTTGTTAACTTGAGTTCTTATTAAATGCTTCTTTTGGTTTGATTTCTAGATGAGGTATGAATGAGGGTTGACATTTCATTTATATAAATCCTAACAAGATAAAACTTACATTAAATAAATTAGGCCTACCATTGTAATATGTTTCATTTGGAAACTCGATTTATTTGGGGAACTAAACACTTACTTTCATAAAGGATAATAATGTTAGTGATACTATCTATCTTAGACATTACTATCTAGGGAAAATGAGAGTAGGCATTGGTGTATAACTTACATAGGTATAATAAAGTATATTTTAAGCATTCTAGGCAATATTGGATGCTTATGTCATTAATAGAAAAGTTTTTCTGACTAAAAGATAAGCCAAGGGGCATGATATGGAGTAGATAAGAGGATTATAGAAGTAATTCAAGTATATAACTAAGATTAAAAACTAGGCTCTTAGTCTTCCAAGTGTACAAGACTTAGGTGCTACATAATAAAAAAATATAGTCTACATTTTACTTCCCTTTAATCTAGTAGGAAAATTTCTAATTTAAAGGAAAAGAATAAGTGTTTGGGTGTGTGTGAAGACCTTTTATTAACTTAAGTTTAATTTAAGTGATTTTATAGAGTTGAATTTTAGTTATTTTTGAGAGACTAACCTACAACCAATAGCATGCTATAGTGTATAATTAGTGGATATAATCTTGGTCAAAAGTAATTAAAATGGGTTGAAATTAAAATAGAGATTTAGGAGTTGAATTGTGTGTCGATGTAACTACCTTGCCTACTGGAAACATTATTTTACAAAATATGTATAATTGTAATTATATTAAACTAATATTAAGATAAATATTTAAAGTGTGTATATCCAAATAGATATAAAAAGAGATAGAGAGAGAGTTTGGAAGGCACATGTTCGAAACATGGAGTAAAACTAAATTACCACCATGCAGTTGAGATTAGCTCAACCAAGAAATATAATGATACTTATAACCAGATGAGTTTGTATGATAGATTACAACCCAAATATTTGGTAAGATTGATCAATCTAATAACATTAACCATACCAAAAAGTTCAACCAACTACTGTAGTAGATTGTCTCACTAAAGATTGTAAACATTTGTAGGGTATTAATACATGTGATTATTTTAGAATATGAGATTGATTTTAATTTCATAGTATTAGGAACATGTTGTATATAATATTCATCTTAGATATGTTTCATGTTTAAACTATGTATAAAAATGGTACCATGTGTATAATTCTTCCATAATGTGTATCATAATCATAGAACTATGTAATTTGGCCAATTTGCAAAAATGTGTAAGTGTGGAGTAAATGTTTCAAAAACATGCCCCCAATATATATGGAGAGATCTAAAACTAATCTAAGTACCAATGTGGAGGACATATTTAAAAAACATGCCCCACATTAAATTGGATATGTTCAATACTAAGTCGACATGGATAACATCATTTCAATGCATACCCCCACTAAATCTATGAATTATATGTACCATATTGAATGAATGTGAAAAAAATGTGTCTAAATCATAACCCATTTAAACATAAAACTTTGAAGTTGTGGAATCCATGTCCATATCACATGCACCCAAAAAAATATGCAAACTGGTATAAGTACCCAAAACTGAATAAATGTGGATCACATGCTTCAAATCATACCCCCACTATAATATGGAAACTATGAAGGTGTGGAAGTCATGTCAATATGACATTCCCCCAGTAAATCTATAAATTGGTATAAGTATTAAAAAGTAAATAAATATGGAGAACATGGTTCCAAATCATGCCCCAATTATAATTTACAAATTGTGAATGTGTTGATACTATGTCCATATGATATGGACCCACTAGAACTATTAATTGATACATGTACTGAAAACTTAATAAATTTTGAGAGCATGCTTCCAAAGCATACCCAGACTATAATCCATAAAATTTGAATTTATGGAAGCCATATCAATATTACATGCCCATAATGAATATGATAACTAGGGTAATGTGTGGATAACATACATCTTGAGCATTCCCCCACTAATATTTCCTCTCTTTGAACTGAGGAAAAAATAGTAACATGAATTTACCTCACCTCAAAAGGGTAAGAAAACTATAAACACATGAATGTAAACATGTATCATATACAAGGAACTTGTCTAGGAGAATCTATCATTTAAGAGCATATAGCCAATCTGATCGCATGTAGGTATTTGATGCATGATTAATATCATGGAAACATACAAATATTAATATCAATAAGTAAACAAGCATATACACACAAGAGCATTGAAAAGTAAGTAAAAAATAATGGTCCATGGAGACCGCAAACAAGTTGAATGTTCAAATGACACAAAATCAATGGATATGACTTATTTAAATTCCCAAAAAATTAAGGAATAACATATTAAAATTTCCACACAAAAATCAATGACATGTTCAAATGTCCAAGAAGGAAAATCATAGCACATGGGTTGCAGAGAATGGAGCATATTCAAATGCTTGAAAATTTAAGACAAAATCAAGGCAAAACACTCAAGGAAGTGTGTGAATATAAATCATAAAAAACCAAAATAAACATGTCATAGTGGCCCATGAATCAAATTTGTTAGTAAAAACATCAAGTAAATAGAATATCAAGTAGCACATGCAAGATATAAGCATGGATAAGGCATCTATAAGTACATATGTAATTTCAAACATGATAATATAATGTTATCATCAAATCATATAACCTATGTGTATCAATATCATGGAATATGGATACCCCCAATGTCTTTGTGATGTGATTAGAGGGGAATCCCAACACCCATAAGTGCATGACATATTTATGTATTCATGTGTATGTATGTGAATTTAGGAGTTAATTATATGTTATCCCTCAACATGAAAGTAACACATATATGTCAATGAGTCAATAGAAGATGTAGGTGATGAGAATGTTTTTATATTTTATTTTTTACTTTATTGGTGTGGAGACAAGATCATCCATTGATCTCATCCAAAGGATGATCATAGACATCTCTCCCCTTTATGATCCATACAACCTCAAGATCGAACATTTATATTATTTGCATCATGATTATCTAGGTTGAAAAGGTACATATCATGTTTCTCCTCGCATTTCTCATGTGTAGTGAAATGTGTAAATATATCATTTGAAACATGTATTAAATTAAATTCATGTGAAAATGAGATACCTTGTTAATTTTTGTTAGTTGTTGCTTCCATTTCGTATAGCCAAGGTGTTTAGATTGTAAATGCATATGGAAATGTGGTAGGAATAACCCAAACCCATGTTTTAATTACTTTATTACCAAAATAAATTTGTATTGTAATGCTTCCTAAGGAGTGTTTCCAAGAGACCTTATTTTTCAGATTCTATAAGACAAAATAGAGTTTCTAAAAATGATTTTTAATGCAAGTGGTTTTGGTTTGTGTAGGATAAATGTGTTTGTGCTGTCAATGACAAATAGTCATGTATAATGTAATTATTAAAACTTGGTGATGTTTTCATTTTATTATGTACACTTGAATATTTATCATAGGATTAGGACCTTGTATAGGCCCCATATTAAGTAAATTTTGTAAAGAACTCATACAAAAATTAGAAACACAACCTTTTTTACTATGATGGTCATTTGATAATTTATCTCCCTTATTTGTATAATTGATAACCCTTTGGTACTTTGAAGGAGAAAATGTAGGTAACGAACCATTTGGTAAGCTATAAAACTAATTTTTAGGCTCATCAAAAATTCTCCTATTGAATGATTTTAACAATAGTTTGTCATCATTTTCCCATTAACCAAAATAATGTAAATAATTTATCATTTTCTTAAATGGTTTTTTATTTTAAGTATATGTTATAATTAAAAACCATGTGGAGAATTATATTCAATTATATATTATGTGAGAGGTTGCTTATTGAATAAGTTAATCTTTACATTACCAATATATAAATCTAGTTATATTTAAAGTATTTAAACATTTATTTTAAGATAACCAATAGTCATAATCATAAACATAAGATAATCAATGAGAATCGTGGAGTTTGAGATAGGGTTTATCATTGATTCTAAACCACCCTTTTTGAGATTTAGGTATATGAGTATTATCATTGTCATAAATAACAAGTGAAAGTTTGGAATTATTGTATCTTTTATGTTTTATTAATTGTTATTACTCTTGATTTGTATTTATGTGCACCTCAATATGTGGTATCTTATTTTCACCTTGATATGGACGATCCATTTTACATGAATCACCTATGTCATAGATGTGTAGATGATTAATTAGAGTGCATTATTCAGGTGGTATCACTATATTAATTCCTTTAGTTTTACATTGTATTTATAAAATTTTGAAAGGTTTATTATTGGTAAAAATCATTAATAAAGTCTTATCATGTATGAAATTTAGATGTGTATTAAGTATACATGGAAAACTTCCATTGAATGTATCCAAGCTCTAGTGAAAAGTATATTTTAATGGAATGATTGTAACAATACTTGAAAATTAAATTAAATAGTTTTATGTCCCAATGTCACATCCAACGTAAATTGAACAACTAGAGGGCCATGTAAATTATCAAACCCTTTCATATGCATATTCAAATTTTGAATTTGATTGATCCTAATTCCCTTAATTGTTAGAAATTTTATATTACCATTTTTTATGCCCAATCCATTATCAATGAACACCCTTTTGATGCCTTTATTGTGTACTATCATTTTAATGAACATAACTAACTCTTGATCAATAATATATTTAGAAGGTAATTCAATTGGATCAAATGTAATAAGGCTAGAATTAGTTTTGGTATATTTCATGATATATATATATATATATATATATATATATATATATATATATATATATATATATATATATATATATATATATATATATATAAAATTAAAACAGGTAGGCTCAGTATCACTTTGAACTTAAGTTTCATGCGATATCTCATATAGGATGTCCATGTAAACAATAGATTGCTTTAGGAGATAAATTAGTGAAATTTTGTCACATTTTTTACTTAATTGGTCTTGTTATAATGTCAATACTAAATATATATAATTTAAATAGGAATTATGAAGAGATCAAACGTTGTCTCTATTTTAACACTCTCTCATTATATCCATATATTTGCTTAATTTTTATAATAATACATGTAATAAATAAAACCATAGAAACTATAAGGTATTGGACCATGAAATAATTTTTATATGTGTCCCCGGAAAACATTATTTTAAGATTTATTAATTAATAATGAGTAATGAGAAAATAAATCTATAAACCCTAGTTAACCTAGTGTTCGATGTTGAAAGATTAGGTTCACCAAATGTTTAACCCTAATTTATATTAAGTAATCCTAATTGGGTAAATAGGGTTAAGGATATAAAATTGATAGGGAAAAATGGTGAATATAATATTGATAGTAAGGCAATTAATGTGTTTAACTAAGATTACCATATAAAACTGAGATAAGTTATTAATGGAAAGTAAAACTATGATAGATATAGAAGTGACATAAAAGAGTGTAGTTTGATGACAAAGACTATTTTAGATAACTTAAACTTATCTATAATCTAACTTTAAAATATATATCAATAATACACCTACATTATTCAAAATTTTAAAATTTTTATTTGTCTTAAATCTAATAAACGGGGAATAGATATAAATTATTACCATACTCTTCATGTACAACTTGCATAGAAATCAAAACTATTCATTTTCAAAGATTATCTCCCATCCAATTTTGAGATATAAGTCCAGATTATTTGAAATAGTCCTTTAACCTTATAGTTATAAAATATTCTTAGATATGGTACACATAAAAAGTAATTAAGAAGATAGCTCTAGATTAATTATCAGATTCTTGATTTGGTGCATTTCAATCTCTAAACACTTACATTAGCTTGGGATAGTTGTATCAATGCTATTGTATAGGTTAGATTATAATTTTTTATACATAATAACTCGTCATATATAATTTGACCATCAAGATGCTTTTGGTTTTGGATTCTCTTTTTCTCTAATGCATTTAGATCTAGGTCATGGACTATTACTGACGGTGAAATGGCAAAAGCCTATCTTTCATTCTTCAATGTAACCTTTAGGAAAAATTGATTAGTTGGCACATGATGTTGAGCTAACCCAAAATCACCCATATTTTAAAAGGAACTATTTACATAGACAGTAATCTTGAAGAATGCCTCAGACTCATGTATTTCTTACCTACATGTTGGCTTGTGTGTGAATCAAGCAATATCTCTAAACAAAGTATAATAGTGACCTACCTTATAAATTGGAAAATATGATCTTATGACTATTCATTTATTACTTAACACATGTACCTGGGTTATTCCTTTGAATGGTATCATAATAAGGAATAATAAGAAAGATTTTTTTAATTTGAGTGTTTCTTAAATGCTTATTTTATTTTGATTGTTAGGTAAGGTATGAATGAGGGTTGATATTGTATTTTTATAAATCATATCAAGATATAAATCTCATTAAATTAATTATACCAATCATTTTAATACATTTAATTTTAAAATTGGATGACTTTATGGCATTAAACACTTGCATGAGGGTAGGACAATAGTGTTGAAACTATTATCTATCCTAAGCATTAGTATCAAGTGAAAAATATAATAGTCATAGGCTCAAAACATACATAGGTACAAGATACATAAATTTTAAGATTTTTGGGGAAGATATATGTATTTGATTGGTTCATTTATGGGAAAAAATATTTGTATGATTATGATTTGATGTGTTTCAAATCACTAACTATGATGCATAATTAGGAAAATTCATGATGATGAGTGATAGTCAGTGATTCAAAATTCATAGAATCAAAATCGTACAAAATTTTTTGACCAAAATTCAATCGCTCATTCACAAAATGTTATAACAAAAAATACCATATATGTATGTCTTTGTCAACGATATAAAATTTATTCAAACTAAGAGATAGGTCAAGGGGCACAAGATAGAGTAGATGGGAGTCTTGTGAAAGCAAGGCATCTATAGAAAAATGAGGAATAACCAAGTTCTAAGTTTTCAAGTTTACAATACTGAGGTGATACATAATCAAATAATTTCATCTACATATTGATTTATTATATTAATATACTTATGATGAGAAGAGTTGGTATTAAAGTGGTATAACTCAATGACATGGTTATAAGATTTAAATGAAAAGTGAGACCACTCAAACAACACCCATATTTAATTATCAATGAATTATTTAATAATATAGCATGTAAATTTATCTCATTTGGATGTAAACACATACCATTATAGATATCAAGTCTCGATGTACAAAAATTCACATGTTGAGTAAAAAAATTAATAGTCCCAAATGTGATTAGTTAGAAGTGTGTGAATAATTATACCATTCACATAAAAATAAAAGTGAAATTAAGGATAAAATAATGTATAAAAATGTGAAAAGGAAAATAAATTGGGTATGTATTGAAAAAAGGAAACCAATATTTTTTTTAATTCTTGAATGGAATTAATTACAGAGATTAACCCTAATTCTAATAAAGGAAATAAAAAAAATGAAGGTGTTATAAGCACACTTATGAACATAAAATTGAAAGTAAATGATTGAAATAGATGAAAATAAATGACTAAAAATAATATTAATTATTAAAAATAAGGAAAATAATTAGTTACATTTTTCCATCTGCTTGATTGTGTTATCTGACATAACATAAAAAAAGTAAAACATGAACAAACCTAAAAACTACCAAGAAGATAGATCTAAGGTTGTGTAGGGACATGAAAGATAAGTAAAAAAATGAAAGATTATAAATATTAACCCTATAAAATTATTTTTTCATTTTATTTTAAAAAATAAATGTAGGGACTATCACGTACAACAACTATAAATAGGTCATTATGCATTGATTTTGACATGATAAGTGTGAAGAAAACATCTAAATAGATTCATCCATTTGTAAAGTCTAATAAGTAATGAAATGGTTGAAAAACATAAAAATAATAAAATGAGGATTTTAGATGAGTTGAGCTAACCCAAATCACCCTTACAATAATTTAATGTCACCTACATGTTCAATACTCTAAGGAGAGAATTTAAGCCTAATGTAGTTCTCCCACTTAGAGTGATTTATGAAATTTTTATTATTTAGATATATGAATTAATTTAGAATCAACTAAAATAATTTATCATGATTTCTTTAAAATTAAATAAAATAATATTTTGACTTGGCTAAGAACTTATGATGTTTAGAATATTTTTTGGGAAGAACATTGATCATTTTCTCATTGTGTACTTGTATAAATAATCCTCTATATTGAAATTACAAAGTGAAGTAATAAGTGAATTGAGTGTGAAATTATAATGATTAAAATGGAATAACCACATGTTAAGAATCCTAAAAACATGAAAGACAAACTAATGGAGGTATTAATTTGAATATCATACCATTGGCAGGAGATGGACATATTTATTGATTACAGATAAGTACATTTAAAATAATTGAAATTATTTAGAATTGTTTTCCCCAATGTAAATGTTTTATGTTTTGGATTTGAGTTAAGACATATATATGCATAATTGTGGTTTTAGTAAGCAGAACATTTTGATATGTGACAAATTATGGTATTAACATAACAAATATGTACTCTCTTGTGCTTAGGATAGGGAGAAGTGTAAACATAGGTATTAATAGAGGGAAAAATTTACTTAAAGATTGAAATAATTAGACTTAACACTATCAAGTATTCATGACCATTTTTATGTTACTATATGTTCCACACTTTCTTTTGGAAATGAAACTACTAGATTTAAGGAAATCCCTAGTGTGTAAAATGCACATTTTATCCAAGATACAATGTAGTCATGAATACATTTCCTAATGAAGATAAGTCAATACATAGGAACTGAAGTCATCATTAATTCTAATACACAATCAAAAGATAAATAACTTGTGAATGTTTTTAAATTTTCTCCAAAACAAATTACACTATCACTAGTTTTTTTAGTGATGAGCATAAACATTAAATGTAGTCCCCCAAAAAAAAAAAAAAAAACTAAATTTCATACCAAATTGTTCCGTAAAATATGCATATATTAAAAATAATCCTTATTTAGATAGTAAAAATAAATATTTTTAGAATTTCATTCTTGTATATTTTAGACATACCCATTAGGGATCTATCTTTTAGTGATGGACCTTCTTGCTATGAACAGTCTTGAATTCACCATCTCATTTATCTAATTTTCATTTATCTCATTTATTAATATATTAAAAACAAACCTTATGTAGGCACTAAAACTAAATATTTATAGAATTTCATTCTTGTACATTTCACACATACCCATTAGGGATCTATCTTTTAGTGATGGACCTTCTCGCTATCAAAAGTATTGAATTCACCATCACATTTATCTAATTTTTTAAGTTATAGTTTGACCCTTATTATCATGATCACCAAAATTTCATGTATTATATGGAAATCTCAAAACCTAATATACATCCTTCACTATCAATTCCAGATCAAGTCAAATGTTTTCTATCTTTCTAGACAATATGAGCCAAAGTGGGAGACTAGCATTGATACTAGGATCTATATTCTTATCTATTATCTAATACTCAAAATTCATCCAAATTGTATATTATTATAAACCTATGGTTTAGTCTATTCATCTTATTTATTTTTCTTATTTAACCCTATCCTAAGACATTTTTAAGAGGTGTGGTATTAATACAAGTCTAAATCTTACCATTATATATCTATAAAATAACAAGCAAGCACCTACAGAAGATCATTTAATAAAAAATACAAATGATTCATTCCACCCTATTCATCCATGTTTCATTATCAATCATATGAGTCATAAATAAAGTCTAAAACATCCAAATAAAAACCCATCAGTAGTATTTTTAAATTTATTAACTATATTGTTACATGCATCTATAAAAGATCATATTAGACCATTGTTCATATGAACTCCTAATAAGAGGAAAACTAGATAAGCTTGAGACACTCCTTAGAGTAGTGGTTATATATTAAATGCTCACTGACATGGGATTATTTGAGTTTATCTGCACACCATGAGCCAATTAACATATTTTTGACAAAACACATCCCAAGGGTGAAGAAGAGTTAAAATATAGGGTTTGATCCATAATTAGATACATATAAAATATTTTTATTATTTTAATACATCATCATAAACAAGATAAAAAACATATTACAATTATGTTGGTCAGAACATAATCCAACACATATTATATACTTGACAATCGTGTCAATGAATAAAAAATATTATCAACGGTTGTGTTGGAAGAACTAGAAACATCATTTATGTAATATGAAAATTGTCTCATAATCATAATATTGAAAACTTGTGCCTTTGTGTAAGTAAAATCTACCTACACATTATAAATTCTTATTAACTCTCATTTCTCATTATTATTTCATTCAATAGAACATATTTCAAATTTGGTAATTTCTATATGTAGTATATATAAATATTTTAATTGAGGATATTCATTTATCTAAGTCTTAAATTAGTTATCCTACTTTATAATAATTTTATTTACCCCTATATATAGGATATTATACCCCCTTCACCTGTAAAATGATATTTACAAAAAGATTTAAACATTTTATAAACCTAAACACTGTGTATTTTCATGTAGATCCTAGATTTATTTATAATTTTGTGGTTTTGTAGGTTTTTTCATTTTTATAATCTATAGATCTAAGTTTTTCAATTTATTTTTTGAATTGTATTGAAATTTATCAAATATGGGAAATCAAAACAATCATTAAATTTAAATGATATATAGATAAGCCTTAGTCAACCATTTAAATACAAATAAAAAATTGATTAATGCATTGTTACATGTTACCCAAGAACAAAATAACTTAAATGCTAAAGCTAGTGCATACACATAAAAAAATGGTGAACCCTTATAATGGCCAACTATTGTCACATCCTCCTTGGGAATAACTAATAATTATCTTCAATTACTAGTTTCAATGCCTACATCAACACTAGTGGTGTTTTCATTCCATTTAATGCCTTCTTGAATCTCAAATCTTAATCACAATAGGTCTATAGTGAAAAATCTTCTCCACATTATAAAAAATTTGGAAGCTAAGGTTACCAACATAAAATATATATATTTGAAATAGGCTCATGCTAATGATTTAAAATAAGTATAACATAATCCTATAGCACCATAAATATATTTTTAACTTTTACAAACTAGTTTTTTGGCATCCACATTCATGTTCTGTGATGATAAAGGAGATCCTAAATAACATCTATGATATTTTAAATCATCATGCCTTGATTATGCTTAAAATTATAAACTTTTATTATATTTATTTCCAATAATCCTAAATGACTATGATTTAATAAGGTTCTATGAATTACTAGTCAATTTAGTAAAGGCATTAAAACCTTTAGGAGATTACTTTATAGCACAATATAAATTAAAATTAGTTAAAATATACAATATGCATAAATTTAAAGATCAAACATCAAAAAATGAACCTATAAATAAATATCTCTTGAGGTATAAAATAATGTTGTCAAAAATTATAAATATAATGGTAAATAAAGATATTGAAGACATATTTAAGAAAAAATTGATTACCCCATTATATGAGTCTATTGTTTTCAATAAAATAAAATATTTTTATGACTTATATCATATTATTTGATGTCAATAAATGGAACTTATTTCCTTGAATATGATTATGTAGTAAAAAAAATCATTGCATATTCTAACAAGTTTCATATCAAACAAAGATAGAAGATGAAACCTAAATAATATAAAAAGGAAACAACCAAAATAGTTAATAGAGTGTCACAAATTACTAATCTCCTCATCTTATCCAATCCATCTAAGAGACAATTTAAAAAATTATCCAACTCTCCAAGTTTGCTATTTAAGAAGGTTGTGGGGTGTCATCTCATATCTATCCTTCCTCCTATATAGATTCATATGAGTCAACCTATACTAAATGGATATGATTCTAATGCATATTGTGACTATCACAAAGGAAATATAATTATACAAATAAATGGTGTATATTAAAACATAATATCCAAGAGCTTATTGATAACCAACAAATTAACTATGATGATCCTCAAAAGGATATAGGTTTAAAACTTGGTGCCCATCAAAATCAGAAGATATTTAAAAATCCACTCCAATATAATTTTAATAAATATAATGTAGTGAAAATGTTATATCATGTACATCCTCCACTACCACATTATGGTTACCCACTAGATGGGATTAATTTAACTTATACACACACATCAGCTATTATTATTTATAGACCCTCTATTTTATTTTTTTACATTAAAATTTTAGATGATGACTCAAATATATAATCATTATTTATTCAAACATAACATGATCATTAGCCTATATATGTCACTATGAAAAACAATGGTTTTTGTTATAATGTATGTACCATGATGCTAATTAAGCATTTGGTAAATAAACACTATGATTTATACCCTCTGACCAAAATAGTTTGAGCATTTAATGTACCATCAATGAAGATTATTGTTGAGTTTTACATGACTTTATAGGTCGGTTTGAAACATGTGGTTACTACCTTTTTGGTTATAACATACATGTCAGTATTTTATATGTTACTAGGATGACCTTAGATACATAAAGCATGTGTAGTACATTTCATAGTACACGAGTTTATTAAACACATTAACACCAATATGGTACATACATTTTATAGAATTCCATTTGAATAAACACCTGAAAAAGATAATTCTATTGCTAGAAAAATAATTATAAAACTAATTACGATTAATCATCTATGAAAGGGTAAGCATCAACAACCTATTTTCCTAGGTATCCCATACTTGAGATACCCTTCACTAGAGCTATATAGTCAATTCCATGGATTCATCATATACATATAAAAGGTATATGAAATTACTAAGAACAAATTGACATGTTAAAATTAAGTCTATAATGATGAAACCGCATACTAATAAATAATGGGATACATGAACCTCTAATCCTTCTATTACTTATTCACAACCATAGAGTCCTATCACACATATGAATAATACCAGTAATTATAACATTCCATATTCAAAACACATACCTATTATTTATAAGTACCACTAAATTGATGTACTATATTATATTTTTGGAGATACCTATGATCATCGCTTATATGTGTTCATATGATAGAATATTATTTTTAAAACATTCTAAAAATAAAAAAAGGTAAAACACTCTAAAGATTTAAGAACATATACAATTTTAGAAAACATTAAAAATGTTTAAATAATTCAAAAATATGAAAATATCTATCATACACATATTTACTATATCCTTGACACATGTGTTATTTTATTTATTTTAGTATATCACATATCATTTCCTTTCAATATATGTGTATGTTTCACACATACTTGATTGTGATACATGTATACCTAGATACAAGATGTATGTAGATATAAATGTTGGACCTATCTTTTTTATGCATTACCCACCATGTTGGTTGAATATGCATCCTTGATCATGATTTCTATATGTTATATTATTTATTATCATCTCTCCATTATCATGTTGAGATTATATAATAATGCTTATACATATTTATATCCAGGCTTACATATTTTATTTTGTACTTGATATGTTATTTTATATGACTTTTTTTCTAATACATATATGTAGGAACTCGAATTATATGATTATAATGGTTGTTTATACTTCAGTTTTTCATATTGTCATTTCTTTGAGTGTATTTTTTTTATTTCTATTATCTTTACTTTTGAACATTTGAATATGTCATTCTATTTTGATTTTACATTTCAATATATGTCATTTCCTTTCGATTGTGTGGAATTTTAACATGCCCCTTGTATGAGTTATCATTAAAATTTATTTTTATTTATATTAAGTTCTCTTTTTTGTGTGTTTGATTCTTTGTTGATATTGTATTTTTACATTTTATATGTTTCCATGATACATATCATGAATATCAAGGCCCTAAGAGATCAAATAGTATGATATTCATTGATATATCTAATTAAAAATATTAATCATATATGATACATGATTTATATAAATATTATATAGTTATATTACCCTTTTAATGTGTGGTTACTACCTAATTATATTTCCCCATCTTAAAAGGTGGGGCATATTGTTGGGGGCATGCCATAAAAAACATGACCACAAAAGTTACACATTTTCCATATTTTAATATGGGAATGTCATAAATATATAGCCTCAATACATATTTATTTCTTAGTATCTCCATATTTTAATTGCAACATTTCATCGACACATGACCTCCACACTTCCATATTCTTCAATACAATCACATGATTCATATATACACTTGGGTAAGAATCTTATAAATTAAGTAAAATTTTATTAAATTTGAATTTTTTTTTTCATATTTTTAATGAATATACTCTAGTTTGAGATACATTAGACGTGCATATTCCATGGTAGTGCATAAAAAATTGTAAATTTACCAATTATATATCCAACTAATCATCACCATAAAGAACCATTTTACACTAAGAGGCATTATTATCAAACATTTTCTTTCTAATCAGATGGTTCTATTTACAGGCTAAATTTACTAAATCATTCAACATCACTATATTTATATGATGAGTTATATCTTACCCTCATCGTATTATATTTTCAAACTTGAGTTGTGTGATTGAGTTTTAGTGATCTCAATGGTTGTGTCTCATCTAATCCTTACACAAGAATTTATGTATAACAACTTCCAATATTCATCTTCAAATATCCAAGGTTCAAATATAAACCTCTCTCAACTCTAATAATTCATAAGTAAGCATATTTACCAAGTTAAAATACCAGGCGAAAACATGTTTTCATTGACACATAGGTTACTCCTTGCTTTCTCTCTTTCATTTCAATAATTTAAATTATTTTAAATATCATATTATATGGACTAATTTTGACTATAAAATGTTCTTGGTTACATATCATACTATATAAAAATACCAAAATTGGGCTCAAATTAAAGGCAAGGTTTATTGTAGACACCTAGGTGGACATTTATTTCCATTAAACTTATAATTTCATCTTTATGCATTAATATATTAAAGGGAGGGGGGCGGGGGCGGTGGGAGATTAGATACTTAAACATAATATTTATAACATATCAGTCTTGTATATTTGAAAAATACCAATAATACTATACCTTTTAATTATAGACATTCTCGCTATTGAAAGGCTCACATTCTACTAGTGGGTTAGTAGCTAGTGGTGAGGAGTTTCCTTTTTCTATGTATCTTATTAGTGATGTTATTTGGTTAAGACCTATTGTTTCTGTTAGTGATAAATCTATTCTTATTAATGGGAGTGAATATAACTAGGAGTATGTTAAAACTATTAATGATTTTTTTAGTGAGGTTGATTTGAAACTATTGATGAGTTTTTTAGTGAGATTGATTTGAAACTTCAAAAAAATATTTAGAAAGGGAACATTCAATATATTGAGGAATTAGTAAAGTATGTTAAATACTTGAACATGAAATAACTACATGCAAATTTTGAACACATTCCCGTACCCATGGAGCATAATTAAAAGGCTATCTAGGACCTATTGTGATTTTGGGGATGATGGATTGTAGTGTTATGATGATTAAAAAAATATGGTTATTTAAAATTTGGTGTTCTTATTTTAGGATGGTAATTTTTTTTTATTGTTAATTTTATTTTGGTACCACAATTCTATGGAATTTTCATATTATAATAACATTCATATGTCTCATGTTGGTTTTCATAGTTTATCTTTTAGCCTTCATGAATGATTTTGGTGGGTTTGCATATTTAAATGCATAGACCTTTGTTCACATTCTTACAATAAATAAAATAAATTAATTAAAAATAATGATAGAATAAAAGGATAAAGATATCCACCTTGGTTTGTAAACACACATTGTATTTGGCATAGGATCTAAGTATTTACCTTTCTCCATGTGAACCATATATAGAAAATTTAGATATCAATTTGAATATATGTATGAAATATTATGTCAAATATATACATGAAACATTAAAATAAAGGAAGGAATTCACACATAAGTATGAGAACAATATTTCTTTTTGAATAATTTAAATTATAGTGGTGATGAAGCCCAAATGCATAGTGCCATGGGGATATTATTACCTCAAGATGAATTACAATTTTTAAATGTATGGGTTTGAAAGATAAATGATCCAAGAAATACATATAATTAATAATACATAGGTCATTTCCTATCACAAAAAATGAATTACATAAATTAGTAATTTAAGTGATCCTAAAATTAAAAATTGAAGGGATGAATCCCCATATTAGGCTCATATTTAAATTTCAAAACATGTTGTTTTAGTGGTACCAACATGGAAATATGCAATCCATAAATGTTGGTTGCATGAGCAATAGTTATACCACCAAATATATTCAAAATGTATCAATATGAAATAAAATGCCTCTAATATGTCTTTTATTCAACCAAAATATGATAATGTGTCCCTAAATTTCATAATTTGATTCAATTTGATAAATATATAATATGTGTAATGCCACACATATGCCATTCACATGTGGGAAACACAATTGAATTTTATCTTGTTCATTAAATATCACCCAAATGTTTTTTCATCGTGTATACATATGTCACATAATATGAACCAAATTAATCATACAATATGCCTTAAAATATGAAAATTTATCCTATGTGAAGTTATAATCTTGATGGAAAGCCCATTACGACCTAATTTTTAAATAAGGGTTATCACCTACTAGTTACTCATTTTAAAATAAAATCATTAGTAACATCATGTTGTGTATAATTATATAAATGTGTAATTAATGTGATAACATGTGAATAATGTTTTATCATAGTATTAATAAATTTTCAATACCTATTTGAGATAGGTATGGTAGGGAGTAAAAGTTTCATGTAGTGATAGTTATATAAATTATGCATGTAGTAGTAATTATCACATATATATTCAATGAAAATAAAACCTAAAAATAAATTGTGTATAATATAGATCATGGAACCAAATAAAGAAAAAACGTGTGAGATATGGATAATGTCCAAAAAATCTCCATATATAATATTAAGTGTATCATTTCATAAGTAAAAAATTTCATAGACATGACACACACAATAAAGAACATGTAAAAGAATTCAATGTCACATAGGGCAAGACCCACATACAGTGGAAAGTAAAATGTCAAATAAGGAAAGAGGTATAATTAATGAACTTTAAAACTTCACACAACAAGGAAAAAGGTATAAAATTAAAATAAATACATAAATATATAAAATAAAGGAGTAAAAAGTTAGAGAAGAAGGAAAGGGAATAAAGAAAGAGTTGTGAAATAAACAAGTCAATAAATACAATGTAATACATTATTACAAGGGACTAAGAAAGAATGATGCATTAAATTAAACAATCATCAAAAAATTCCATACAATGAGGAAATATCCAAACAAAACATAATATATGATTAACGTATATTAAATTAAATAAAAATAATGAATCATAGAATCATTAAAACTAATCTACATCATTAATCTATGCAAAAGTCACAACATGACACTATAACATGCCTTTGATATGTATTACTTTAAAAAAATAAACAGCATTAATACACATGTAAGAAATATATGTAGCTTAACTTGATAAATGGAAATGTCATAGAAGGATATAATATTTAATAATTTACCATATGGAATGAGATTCCCTTGAACATTGGCATAACCCTTGGATATAGAAAACCCCTACATCTAAGCATCCATGTATAATTTATCATATGTATGTCTAGATTCTCACACATATATATCATGAAATGCATGTGTTTATTGGAAATGATATGTAATATACTGGATATGTGATAATTAATATAAATAAATTTATTAATTAGAAAAAAATGTTATGCTTAGATGTTTGTTTCACAATTTTTTCAATATTTTAATATTTTTAAAATTTTAATTGTTTTTTTTAATATTTAAAAAAAATTAACATATTTTTATAATACATTATAATTTAGTTGTTGATATTCAAAAATAGAATAATGATATGAATCCAAAAAACTAATAGCATATTTCAAAGAAACATTTACATGGAGTCTAGCACCACACAATTGTTGATGAATTAAAGGAAATAAATATTCCACCACTTATATGTGAATCAAAATATTTTATGTCAAAGTATTTTTAGATAAGATAATGAATACCCCCAATTATTAATAATAAATATACTTTAATGTAATCATACAAGATCAATGTAGGCCATAATGATTATATAGAGTCAATATACAAGGATCAACAATGATTATGCATTAAAGAATGTGTATTTAGTCGAGGTCATTTTGAATAATGTACCATCATAGGATAGATATTATATATGTATAAATAAAAATAAAGAGGAAAAGGGGAAGTCAAGAGTGAATAAATCCTATGGGTTACAATAATTTTTAATGAAATATCATTTGTTCACATGTTATTTTATTCAACAAACTTTATGTATGTTTTATTTTTTGTATTTTATATCATTTTTATGGAATAAAAAAAAGATATATAATCTATGTGTTAGTTTCCAAATGTATTTTAATCAATTTTCACCCTTCCCTAAAAAGTGATTGTCTATAAGTCTAACTATTATCCCCTAAAAGAAATCTACAAGAAATGTTCATCTAGAACAAAATACTACTTTTAAAATTGCTTTTTGCAAACCCAATAATTTTTATTTCACCAATGATTATTATTATTTTTTGTTTTTTTAAGTAACTTTGTACTTTATATTATGTGGTGGAATATAGTAATGAAGAATACAAAATGAATAAATATTAAAAATATAAAGTCTAAAATTCAGTTTGCAGAACATGATTTTAGGGCTTTGGGAGTAGAATGCAACATTACATCATAACTTGTCTCATGAAAATTTGAAAGTAAACAAGGTTGGGAAAAATGCCATAAAAATTGATCCATGGGCATTTAAAATCCATGCTACACATTTGCTCAAGGGTCCATGCGGAAGTCATAAGGTCAATTTACAATGGAAACTTTTAAAGAGAGATGCAAATATTTTAAGCCGATTGTAAAATATTATGTCAAAGCAAATGTGGAAGTCCACGGTTAAATTATAATATATTTTTTAAAGTTCATCAATTTAGTGAATAGGTATTTAAAATTATCACTTTTTCATAAGTATAAGCAAGTTCTAAAAATCCACTAGATGCTGAATGATTTCAAAGATGTAGAAAAATTATGCACTTTTCTAACTTTGAAAAAGTGAATCTAGCTTCTAAAAATGTGAAGGTGAATAAAGGGTACAAAATTTAATGTAGGTTCTGACAGCGTGTAGGATGTAATGGTGAAAACATGCACATGAATCTTGTAGTATACAAAAAATGTTGCACGTGTCATCATTAGGTTTAACGACAACCTTGAGAGCAAAAGGGAATTAAAAGATAGGTGCTATATATAAATGAAGATGACATGGATGACAAGAAGGATTATGAAGTGAAGAATTTTATAATACTATCGAGGATAACTTTGAACTTCTAATTAACCTTTGAAAAAATTAATAAACAAAACTTATTGTCATGTTTATTGATGAGGAGATTCAATCTAGAAATAAGGGTACCTAAAAGGAAGAGTTGTAATATAGAATCCACCATTTAATGTGGTAAAATTATCTAGGCTAGTGTGTTATTAAATAAAAATATCTAAAAGGATGAAAGGATTTTGACGTTTGTCTTCTTTAGAGTGTGTTTTGATACTATTTAATGATGCATAAGGGATAATCCTTCAGGATATTAAGGATTCAACTATCATAGAAGATAAATAAATTCTAAGGAATCTACAATAACTTGCCTATGCAAACATTATGGTTTTCCAAAACTAATTTAAGAGGTGCTATGAAATTATCCATGATACACCTACATTACAAGAAGTAAAGAGGAAGTTTGAATGTTTGACCAAATAGATGGGGAAGGGATTGGACTGGTGAGATGATGAAGCATTGTGATATTACAAACTAGGTTTGTATAAGCTTTATTAAAATAAATACTACTATAGTTGTAATGTCCATGTCATGTGGAGGTCTGAGGCCCTAATGCAATATAATTTTTCTAAGAAAAAAAGTATAGAGATGTGGAAATATTTTTCAATTTTTCATCTTTTCAAATTTGAATGATAATATAAAAACCCTATAAAGTAAAAATGAGTAGCTCAGGTCTGATATCTCACTGAAGATAAATGGTTTAAAATTACATGTAGGGTTTGAAAACCTACATGAGGTAATGGTGCAAATGTGCAGGTGAAACCAACAAAAGGGAAAAAAATGCACATGTAAGCATTATATTTATCATTGGCCATAAAAGCAAAAAGGGAAAAGAAAAGGTTTGTGAGCCAAAGAATGTTATGGATTCAGATTTTGAAAATCTATTTTATGGCATCTACTTATCAGATTAAGTGTAGGTTATTAAGGTAACATATTTTGAATCACTCCCTAAATCATTGAATGCTCATAAAAGGAGTATGAGGATAAATAAAAAAGTCATTGAAGGAATTATAGCCTCACCAAAATAAAGTAATAAGGTAAAGGAACCAAAAAAAAAGATGACAAAGTGAATGGAGGTGAGTTTAGTGATGCAAACATTCCTATGACTATAGTATGTGATGAAGACCTTAGTTTATTATAATGAAGAGGAAGGCAGCCATCATGGAGGCTCCATTTAAAAATAACTAGCTAGAATGTAAAAAAATTATATTCTTTATTCTTCCCTACATTATATCATTCTTTATTCTTTGAAGGGAAAGTGGTAACTAGATCATCAATTGGCATGTCATCCTCAGTTTAAGTGGACAAATGATTAGTTGAAAAATAGGGAAAAATAGTTGCACATAAAGATAAAGTTTCTTTCCACTCAGGAAAATTATTCTCCATTGAACATAGCTATATCAATATCATCATGACATTCATAACTGAGTTACTAAAACCATTGCCTTAAAGAACATGAGAGTCTCCAGGTATATGCAAAGATAAATTTTTGATGGGTAATCTTTTAGTAATATTCTAGGTGATAAAATTTTGTATAAGTAAAG
Organism: Torreya grandis; assembly: GCA_037957365.1. Classification (NCBI taxonomy): domain Eukaryota; kingdom Viridiplantae; phylum Streptophyta; class Pinopsida; order Cupressales; family Taxaceae; genus Torreya; species Torreya grandis. The sequence continues at coordinate 1,357,995 of JARHVA010003253.1, forward strand.
ATGAGGTGTCCTCTTTACATAGGGTTTTTTATTTTTATGGATTTCCTTCTATGCATTTTTTTTATTGCTAAGGTGATTTATTTGTATAGTCATTCACAAACTCTAAGAACATTCATGTATGTCTCCCCTATTTTAGATAAAATACACTTTGATTTATTCCATGTCTACATTATGAACATTAATGTATGTTGATTTACATTCAAGTTAATGAAAACCATTTGTGATTTCTAATCTTTCTTATCAATGAAGTGAAATAACACATTTTTAATGCGTTGTTGATTGGGTAGTGGGTTTTATGTATCTTAGTTATAGTCATTCTAGGCATGAGCTTTAATTATCAACTCATTTATGCATTATTATTTGGGAATGTCATATTGATAATATTTTAAGGATATACTATATTTGTGTAGTTGATAGTAGAAGCTACTTGAGGATTTGCTTGCAGTGTATGATTTGAAGTTTTCAATGGTCATTTGAATGTTTGCATTGGATTGGTATTAATGAATGAAAATCATTTATGATAATTTTATTTATGTTGTTTCTTGGTCTTTTACATCCTAGAATGAGTGATAATATGGTGGTTTAAGGAATTACTAGTGCTGAAATCCACCAAAACTCTTCTAAATATACCTAACTCATTCTACCTATCCCACCCTTCTAAGTAACACATATTGAAGATTCTAAGTATTGTTTGCTTACAGATGCATAAATGTTGTATATATGGAATATGTCTATGTTTGATATTTAAATATTAGAATTATCATTTCCCATTTGGATCTTAGTTGTCAATAGTTTGTTTAAAAATGAATATTACAATCACATTCTATGCCTTTAATAGCTTGTGTTTTATTGAATATCATTTTCTCAGTCTGTATTAAAAATCTTCCTAATTGGACTATGTAAGTTTGGTTATTCTTTGATAGATATTTATGTATACCAATAATTCCATGGAGATTGAACTGAAATATCCATCCTTGTTACCAAGATACCCTATAGGTTCTCTCAACTTGGTTTAGAAAGAGCCATAAGTAGAAGTAAAATAACCATACCCTTTGTTGGTGTCTCCTAGTCATTATCTATGTTCAGTCTATCCAATTATTAAATCCTTCCCTAGTTATAATAAAATAATTAAGGTCTATCATTTTTATTTTCCACATTTTTAATTATCTAAAGCTAAATTATAGAGATGGACAACTGTGGAGCAACACATACATGGTGTCATTGTTAGGGAGAGATCCTTGGAACATGTCTTACCATAAACTCTTATAGAGAACTGTTATTTTTTTATATTTTAAAGTGATTTTATCTTTTGAATGTTAATATCAAATTTTGTATGTATTTATTTTTCTATCTCATCACTGATTACATGAAAGTGTAATTTCAAAGTGTATCACTATATGTTTGTGATATGTTTTATCCTAGAAGATTTCTTCTAATTGTGACTCCAACGTTTTATCTAGTTTTGAAAGTTTAGTTCCCATTTTAATTGATTAATTTTTAGGTGTTCTCTTGTTTAAAAAATTGGAAGGACTGAGATCTTCCTCTAAAGATGATTCATCAAATAAATTTGTCTTTGAGTTAATTATTCATCATAAATGAAAGAGACAAGTTTAGAGCCCAATTGAAGGACAAAGTTTTGGAGGAAAGGAGTGTTTGTACCATCATAATTTTGTTACACTTGAACATATTTTATTTAAAATCCCTTTGGTTTAAGATTATCATAGTTCTCCTGATAACCTAGAGTCTTACAGTCATGTTCATTACCTACCACTTTCCCAACAAGCTGAATCTCCTTATTTTTGTCCCCAATGTCCACCTCACTCACCTCCTCAGAACCCTTTTTGACTTGATCTTGAGCCCATAAAGAACTAATCATGAGGCATAGAGATTAGGAAGACAATAAATGTTCTGCATTCAAGATTCCTAGATTCACACCAATTGACTTTAATGAAATAAAGGGTCACCCTAATGAAATTCTAAATGAGGTAAGGAATTGACTCCCTAAGCTTTAGAGGAATAATGCAATGAAAGGAGAACAACATTTGAGGGATTTTCACATCATAATTGAGTACTATGAGGTTGATCATGAGGATATTTATATTAAACTTTTTGTGCACACACTAGAATAATATGAACATGAATGGTTTAACTATCTTCCCTATAGATGCATAGATTCATGGGAATAAATGAAGGTTGTTCTTAAAATATAATATGGTGATAGAGTTGATCCTCAGATTCTTCTATTAGAATTTGAAAACATAAAAATAACTGAAATGAATGTTTGAAAAAATTTAATATAAGGTTTAATAAGAATATAATGAGATTACCTAATAGTATCAAGTTGAGTGACATTACATGTTTTGTCAAATATTATTATGTATTTGAAAATAAGGTAGCATACTACTTGAGAGATAAGACTCCCATAAATCTAATGTTGGTAATCAATATGGACATTCAAATTGAAAATAATATAAAGGTTGTGGGGAAGCCTCTAAATAAAAGGGCTGATGTAAAGTTGACCAATCAAGAGAAATATTAGTTCAATAACATTGCCAACCTTTAGGAAATTATGAAAACCATGGCTACTATTGTCAAGGATATGTCATACAAGTTAGCTAAAGCTAAGAATAGGATTCCTCATAGATCGTATAGTCAAGAATAAGATCCAAAATAGAATCAAGCATAAGTGAGATCCTCTTTGCATAATAGAGATAATGATAGAGGAAAGAGACCTGCTTGAGATAAGAGAAATGCCTAAAATAAGAATAGACGAACTAGGAAGAAATTTCATGATTTGTTGAATTCCAAGGTTAATTTTATAGACTATGATTTTGATATTCATTGGTGTGATAAATTCTTCCTCCTCGATCCTACTTTTGATACTATAAAAATAGTTGATGAAGATACAGATAAACTAAAGTCTACATCTAAAAATGATGAGAGTATGATGTTTGATTATAAAATATTACAAAATAAAATGTCTACCTACACATAATTGCTAAGTACTACTACAACTAATGAGTTTAGGAGTGAATCAAAAGAGGTACATGTCCCAATTTTTGAATTTGTTATTGATATAAATGTGACACAACCATATTAATTTACCAATCATGACATTGTGTTTTTGAGATCTATAATGATTAAAAATATGATGGGGGGATTCCTTCAGTTGAGGATATACAACTATTAATTTATTCTATAAGTACCCAATATAAATAATACAATCTAAGAAGTAAGTATTAAGGTGCTTGTCCATAAGAGACTACCCCTATAGATCCAAAGCTAAGGGATAAAAGTAAATAAGTTAAGAAAACCAAAGAGGTCCCTATTTCTTATAAAATAACACTTGCTTCCTAAAATATAAAATATAAATTATAAAGGTCCTCTATCGAAGAATAGATAACCTTTGTTATCTATTATTCCAAATGGTGAAAATGATGTCAGAAGAAATCCACCCTTGAAAAATGTTGTTAGGAATGCTAGTTCATCCCATCATGTTCCCCTTATCCATTTAAATGAATGCATTCTTGTTAAAAATCTTGTCATCCTTCCTACAAATACTCCCGTTTTTCAACATAGTGTCTGTGATATGGCCCAAGTATTGAGCCAATTGAAAATAATTGTCCCATTTATTATGCTCCTAAGAATAATAGCGCATAGAAGGAGGGAATTTAAGCATTTAGCATTTAATAAGAATCTAACTACCAATGATATTAATTCACCACCAAAGTTCTTAGATGACAATGAAGAGTCACATTAGGCTATTAAACCAACCTCAAAATTTTATTTGGGAACTGCATTGATAGAAATTCAACCTCATGTTGACCCCTTCTAGACCACCTCATTGATTAATGGGCTAATTATTCACTATTATGTGTATAATTAAAGAGCCTCTTAAAATATGATTCCTGTAGGTGTCCTTAATGATCTTGGAGTAATAATAACACATTATTTTATCAAGTGATATGCCATAGACTCAAGATAAGTACTAGTTGTTGGACTGGTTAAAGGATTAGTAGTGTAATTGGTGATTCATCTAGGTAAATTTTTGAACATGGATGTGATAGTTGTGGATTTTCCTCATAAGTGGGAGATACTATTATCAATAAAATGGGTTACCATCATGGGTGGAAATATTTAGAATGACCTTTTTGATGCCACCATTCTTTTGGAGGGTAAGATGTTGAAACTTTGTAGAGAGCCTGGAATGGTTCATGTGCCTGAAGATCCAAGAAGTGATCTAAATGAGGTTCTATACACTGATGTGGAGCTAGGTAATTTTATTAGAAATGTTGATTTCAATGAAAAATCTACTATTCTTGATGTTAGATTTGTCAAAGAAAATGATAATGTTTAGATAATGTGTTTTAATGGGGATTGATCCAATATTGGAAATAAATTTTGGGTTGTCTTTTATGCCACCAATAAACTATTTTATGTTTTTATTTCAATTTTTCTTTTGAGTGCACCAATAACATCGTGGAATATGATGAAGTCTTTCTTGGTTTAAGTATTTCTTTAGAACATGGAGCTACAAGTCTAATTATAATGGGTGATTCAGAATTAGTGGTTAACCATGTCCAAAATGCTTATGCCACCCAAAAAAAAAGGTTAAAATAAGATAGAAATGTTGTATAGGATTTTTTAGAATTCTTTGATGCTTTCAATATTTTTCATCATGATAAAATTTTCAATGAGGTTGAAAAATTTGCAATGTTGGCTTCCCAATTTGAAAGTGAAAATAATAAGCCTTATTATTAGTATCAAATGGAGGTACTTGTTATATCTTTAGTCCAAAACAACATTCATCATTGGAAAGTTTTTGATGATGATGATAAAATCAAAAACAATCTCAATTTTGAAGTAGAATTTCATTTAAAGATTATTGATTTGGAATCCAAGGTCAAAGTCTATGATGGGAAGGAAAACTTGTGTGGGAAATATATCATTCAGTTGATAACAAACACTATCCCAAGATGATTGTTGAGTTTAGAAGGACATTTTGATTGAGAAGACATAATTAAAAGTAGAGATATATTTATATCAAAAGATGTGAGTGAATGAAATTTGGGAACTAAAGAAAATAGTATACAAATATGGCTTGGTACCCACTTGAGTATAAAATATAAGGAAGCCTACATGCAATCATGAAATAATTATAAGGATTGTCTATCTTGGTCTAATTATAAATTAAAATCATATAAAGAAGACCTATTTAAAAATGTCATCCCATTATAGTATGGAAGCAAACCATTTAGGCAATATCAAAGACCTATTAAATCAATCTTGGCCACCATGTTATGGGAAGAGTTAAAGAAATTAAAGGATTGCAAGATTATTTAACCCATCAGCTATTCATCATGGGTGGAAAACTTAGTCCCTCTAATAAATAAGAATGGTGACATCCTATTGTGTGTGGTTTTTATAATTTTTAATATAACTTATCTGAAAGATAATTACCCCTTGCCTAACATGGATAACATGTTGAAGAGTGTTACAAGAATAGAAATGTTGTCCAAATTATATGGATTCCTAGTGTATAACCAAGTTGTAGTGAAATAATCTAAGAGACCTAAAACTATATTTACAATGCCTTAGGGCACTTATGCCTATATGACAATGCCTTTCGAGTTAATAAATGCTGGTGCAACATTTTAGAAAGTTATGGATGTTGTTTTGGTAGGGGTAAATTTCAATTTTATTTTTATATATTAGGATGACATTTTAATGTACTCCACAAACATAAAAGAGCATTTGGATCATTTGGGAAAAGTGTTCCTTGGATGGAGGGAATTTGACATTTCCCTTAGTCCAAAGAAATGTCATTTTAGAGTATAGAAGGCCAAGTTACTATGACACATAGTGTTTAAGGATGGTTTCATGATTGATTAAAAGAGAGTGGAAGCCATTGACAAAGTTCCTGTCCCACAATCCAAGAAAGAAAATTGGTCCTTTGGATAAATTAACTTTGTAAGAAGGTTTGTTTTTAACTTTGCAAAAATCACTATGTCTATTACTTCCATGGTAGAAAAGGACCAAACCATCAAGTGGGAGGAGAAAGTCATAAAATATTTCAATGGCATAAATGGAGACTTGATGTCTACCCCTATCGTAGCCAATCCTTATTACACTAGGGAGTTTCAAATATTTTATTTTGCATCATAAAGTACTATTGTTATTGTTATATTGCAAAAGAATAATGATGGTCATAAACAACCCATAGATTTATTTACTGAATCTATGTAAGGATCTGAACTAAACTATAATATCATGGAAAAATAAGCCTTTATCCTATTCAAATATATTTAAATGTTTATACCTTAATGTTCCATACATCCAATATATAATGATCAAGGACATATTGACTTAGATTGAAACATCGAACAAGAGATTTTGAATGGTAAATAAGTTGCAAGAGTATGACATGGAGATAAAAACTACCAAGTTACTTATGGGGATGGTCTTGGACAATCTCATGTCTGAGACCAATTTGCAAGTTATGTAGGTAAACACTGTCGTTTTTAATATTGATGATTTCTTGAGTAAAATTAACATGTCACCATGGTATAAGGACATTGTTTATTACTTTTAAAGTTTAAATTATTCCCATAACTTAGACAAGAATAAAAGGATAGATCTTAATATTGTGTCCCAAAAGTATCTCTTGATTAAAAATAGATGGGTATGGAAGAATCTAAATGGGGTTCTCCTGAGGAGCCTGTTGGAAGAAGAATTGTTGATTTAATTGAAGATTTTCATAGTGGAGTTTGTGGTGGTCATTTTTCACCTAGAGTCATAACTCATAAGATTATTAGAGTTGGTTATTGATGTCCATTGCTATTCAAGGATATTTCAGATAAAGTACTAAAATTTGAGAACTATTAGTGCTTTGTTGGAAGGTTAAAATCTTATGGATCTCTCTGCTTGCAATCCATATCAATCAAAGGCCCATTTAGACAATGGGGAATGCATTTTCTTAGGTATATCATTAATGCATCAAGAACTAGGCATAGGTAGATATTGGTTATAATTAACTACTTCACAAAATGGTTCAAAGTAATTCCTACAAAGAAGGACACACATCAGATGATCATGGAATTTTTTTGAATCATATTATTTGTAGATTTAGTATATCTATCAATATAATTGCTAATAATGACATGAATTTTAGATATTAAACTTTGATAACATTATGTAAATAATATGAGATCATATTTACTTATGCTTCCAATTATGACCCTAAAGGGAATGGGCAAGCAAAGTCCAATAAGAATAACTTGCTCAAAATCATTAGGACTTTGGAAGCTACCAAGAAGAAGTGGGGTGAATGGCTGAAGTTTTCTTTAAGGGATAATAAAATAATATATAAGAGGGATACAAGTAAGATCCCTCTTAAGCTTGTTTATGTATCTCAAGTTGTTTTACCTATGAATCTATTATTGCAAACCTATCAGTTCATGTAACATCTTGAAGGAGGTGATGAAGTTAACAATTATGTCAGAAGAATGATCCAGATTATTGAGCTTGATGAAATTAGAAAATAAGCTCATGAAAGAAAAATTAATTTAAAGGAAAGAATCAAAATAATATCTGACAAAAGGTCATTATAAGAAATTTTTAAATAGGGGATATGGTTTTTATTTAGGAAATAGACCTTAGGAGAAAGGAAGACATGGAAATTTTGATGCCTTATGGATGGGACTTTATTCTATTGATCATAGAATGGGGGAACATACTTTATTCTTATGAGATTTAGATGGTGAGATACTGGAACTACCAATTAATGATAGACATAGAAATCACCTCATTAACTGAATCCATGTTTATGTAAAGTAATTTACAGTGTATAGTTTTTTTATTTTGTTACCCTTTTGCTTTGGGATTTGTTTATATAGTTCTTTTGTTACTTTTGTTGTGTATTCTTTCTTAGTCCTTTTGGTTTATTTTTATTGGTTATCCCTTGTTTTATTGAGATTCCAAAGGTGTTTTTTAAGAAAATATCAAAATAATGACTCCATGGCCTAAAGGATATGAATCTAGTCTTGTTTTTTGGGATTCTTTATACACTTGTAAGTGGTGTAAATTCCTACATGAGAGGAAGTGTTTGTGCCAAAATATATTATAATAAATTTTTTCCTTTTTTAGAAAAGAGAGTTTCTATAAGTATAACTATTTATCCCTAAAGAAGATCTATGATAAACACTCATTTGATACAAAATCTTGCTTTTGCAATTGCTTTGTGTAAATCCTATAAATTTTAGTTTCGCTAATGCTTAAATGTTTAATGTTTTTAAGAAAGATTTGATTGAAGGGTTTTTTTTGGAACAAATTCATGATGAGTTAAAATATTATTGAGTATTAAAATTACAAAATCAAAAATTCCATTTGCAAAAGAGAGATTTTTGGGCTTTGGCAGGACATTGCAACATTACATCATAGCTTATCTCATATAATTTGAAATTTTCACTTGAAATCCAAAATCCTAGTAAATGTGTCATCAAAAGGAAGATATTTTAATTTTAAATACATGGTACACCTTAGGTCAGTGTTCCATGTAGAATTTTGAGGCTTGATTTGGAAAACAAAATTCAAAGGGATTCATGGATGTTTTAATCCCACTATAAAATTTTATGTCAAAGTAAATGTGTAAGTCTATGGTCAAAATGGTCATAAATTTAATAAAAAGTAATAACTATGGAGATTATTTTCACTTTTACAAAAGTACATGTGAGTTCTAAAATCCTACTAGAAGGTGAACGAGTGTGGAGATGCAGAAAAGATCTGCACTTTTGAACTTTTCCCATAAGTTCAAATGGGTTATAAAAACCCATAGGTGACTAAATGGTGAAAAATTACACATGGGGTATAAAATACCAAGGAAGTGATCATTCAAATGTGCACATGAAACCTAAAAGAGATTAAAAAATGTTGTACATGTCATTATTGCATTTAACAGTGAACTTAAAAGCAAAATGGAAGTAAAAGATAAGTGTCATCTCTAAATAAAGCTACTATGGATTATAATAATGATTATGTAATGAATCATTTGATAATACCATCAAGGTTTAATTTAAATATCTCATAAACGTTCTAATGAGTCGACTAGTAAAGCTTATTTCCATGTTTGTTGATGAGAAGCTTCAATCTAGAAATAAGGGCACCTTAGAGGAGGAGTTGAAATATAAAATACATCGATTAATGTGGAAATATTGTCTAATAAATTTTGTTCACAAATTTAAATATCAAAAATCCTAAAATGATCTTGCCATGTCTCTTCTTTAGACTGTGTTTTGGTACTATTTTATTATTCACAATGGCTATTCCACTAGGATATTAAGGATGTGAATGACATGGAGGATAAAGAGATTAAGAGGAGGTACCTAAAATTACTTATATATGTAAATTTTAGGGTTATCCAAAATTGACTTAAGAAGTTCCATAATACACCTACATTTCAATAATTAAAGAGGAAGTCGACATGTTTAACCGAATGGATGAGGAATGGGATTAGCCCATTGAGACAATGAAGTATTGTGATGTCTCAAATTGGGTTTGTATAGGATTTGATGAAATAAATGTTATTGTTAGATTTGTACTATTTGTTTTCAATGAAGTACAATATCACATTCCTCATGCATTATTTATTGGGTATTAGGTTGTATTTCTCTTAATGGTTGTCATTATGGGTATGAGATTTGATTATAATTTCCTTTTTTCATTATGATTTGGGAATGTTTTATTGATAATGTTTTAAGGATATCGTAGATTTATGGAGTTGATAGGATAAGGTGCTTGAGGATTTAATTTTATTGTATGCTTTGAAGGTTTCAAGGGTCATTTGAATTTTTGCATGGGATTGGTATCAATGAATACAAATCTTTCATGATAGTTTTATTTATTTTATTTTTTGGTCTTTTACATCCTAGAATGAATGACAACATGGTGGTTTAATGAATTCCTAGTGTTTAAATCCACCATAAGTCTTTTAAATATAAATAACACATCCGACATGACCTACCCCTACAAGTACTACATGTTGAATATTCTAAGTGTTATTTTCTTATAGTTGTAAAAATGTTATGGATATAGGATGTGTCTATGATTGATCTCTAAATATTATCATTATAATTTTATATTTAGATTTTAGTTATCAATATTTTATTTTAAAATAAATATTACAATAATATTATATCTATCTTTAATAGCTTGTGTCTAATTTAAAAGCATTTGCTCAGTCTATGTGACAACTCTTCCTAAGTGGACTGTGTAAGTTTGGTTATGTTTTGATCATATCTTTATGTGTGATAATTATTCCATGTAAATTTGAACTATATTATCCCTACTTATGACAAAGCTACCCTGTAGGTCATCTCACCTTTGTTTAGGTAGAGCCATAAGTATAAAGAAACTAACCATACCCTTTGTTAGTGTCTTCTAGCTATTATTTGTGTTTAGTCCATCTAGGTGTTAAACCCTTCCCTAACTATAATGACATAACTAATGTTTATCATATTTTCAACTATGCAAGGCTGAATTATATAGGTATACAAATGGGAACCAACACTATGAATAGTACATATATAGATTAACTTTCATATGAAATGTTTAAAAATGGTTATATCCATTTGAATAAAATCTTTTGACTAAACACTTATAAATAATGCTACATTATACTCATATGAATAAATTTATGAAAATGAATGATGTATTTATCCCATAATTACTTTAAATGGTTACATTTATTTATCTTTTATGTCATGTTCTTTAATTTTCACATTCCTTAACCCCTAATTGTTTGATATGTATTTTTCACCCACAATTATGTATTATTGTATCTAATTATATTATTCTATATACTTGTCATAATTTTTTTTATACTTATCTAAGAAAATTAGAACTAAAATAAGATATTCACATACATATGATAGAAATTAACTCCCATTTATTGTAACCATGATTGTCTCAATACCACATTTCCTTGTTGAATACTATTATTCACATGTAATTAAGCATCATATATCTTAGGTTGAAGATAAATTGTTATATTAACATTCCCTATGGAATCCTCATATACATGGTTATGTTGTAAATATTGTACATTGATTCCAAAATTGTTTGTAAATCTAATTGTACATGTATTTCATTGTGCCTTGTCATTTATAACAATGTTTAGTCTTTATACACATGCCTCAATGTTATTACAAATAATTTACATAAATGAAACGTTACTATTATTTTTAATATGCATTATATATTTCATATATGACTCCAATGAAATATACACAACATAATAAAATTTAAAATTCTAATTTACCCTGAGGCCACACCAACCCTACTAGTTCATCCTTTTTATTAAATTTAAAATAAACAAAAAAAAGGTTATAATCTATGAACTATGACAACAAAAAAATTCTCATTGGTTGATCTCCACATGATTATAAGGGAAAAAAATGAGGATATGTTTTCATTCCATGATCCACCTGTCAAACTTTATTAGGAGTGCACATGTATATAAGGTGTTAATGATGAGTCCTTTTTCACCACTATTGATTTACTTACTAAATGACCCATCCATTTCTATCCTAATACTCCATCACCAAACGAATACTAAACCATTTCACATTTATAGATTATTATGTTTGAAATAGAATTAGCAAGTTAAAATGAGGAAAGTTGACATGAGTATTATGAAACTAACAACATTGAACACAAGGTGGAAAATTTAAATTAATAATACAAAACAAACTGATAAAAATGTTATCAAATATATCAGAGATAAATTGAAACAAAAAAAAGAGATAATAATACATTCAAAGGAAAGAAGACATATCGTATTGACACTTGGTCCAAAAGAAACAAATCTTTGAGTTGAAAGTGATGTCATATAGAATATAATTACATACCTAATTATTAATGATATTTTGTATCAGTAGACTTTAAAACCCCCAATAAATCAAGACCTAGAACTTAACCACCTCTATCACTACCTTTGTTAAGGGCTCTAATTACCTAGAACTAAAGTACTAGTTATAGTAGTTGTGAACATATTTTTGGATATAATATCTATTATTTCCATTATTTTGACATTCCCAAATAAAATCATACATGAGAAAAAATTTAATTCAATGAAAATAATAATATGAACATTAATAATAAAATCTAAAAACTATTGTGAAAGAGAAATCCATAGATACAAAATTTCAAGATTAAAACTAGTCTTACCCTTTAATAAAAGTGAAAAATCATAAAAAGACAATAATCAATTTTATCTTACCCCTGACTATGACACATCTAATTCTAACATAGTCTACACTAAAAATATCTCTTCTCAAAAATATTTTTTATTCCTTCATCAACCTCAGTCATCACCCTCTAAGTGGCCATGTTTCTCTATTAAGACCAAAATATCTTACTCACTTTTATCGAAATTACGATTTTATTTTATGATTTATGTGAATTCTCTCTTTTTTTTTAAATTTTTGTGACATATACAAAGTCTTATGATTCACTCATATTGGGCAAACTAGAGAAACTTTGATTGTAACCATTTAATCATTAAAAAAATATTGAAGTTGGGTGAAATCCTAATTTTCTCTAATATTTTTTCATTAAATTAAATGGTTTTTATCCATTTAGATTTATTTCTTATTTTTTGGCAATTGCCACATCATATCCACATGTGAATAACTCACCATATTTTACCCATGCTTATAAATATTAATTTTTTAACTATAAATTTAATTACCAACTTCCAAGGTAATCCAAATGATATAGGAGTGGAAAGTGTTAATAATACACTTTAGTTTTGTATCCATTATTGACACTCTATTGGGTTGACTCAATGAAGACTTTAGTACTTAATATTAAAATCCCCTAAAAAATAATCTAATCAAGTCTACACTATTACTAATTTTTTTAACCATCAATTTCATTTTAATATAAACAAGATAGATAATTATAACTCTATGATATGACAAGGATGAACCAAACATCTCAATAATAAATGGCATTAAAAAATAAAACCATATTAAATTATCAATAAATCATTTAAGTTATATTTTAAATGTCACATCAACATTTTATGATATTAATAAATCTAAGATCATATAAAAAAATATCTTAATTTGGATCTTGATGTACTACTCATGTATACTAGATGTTTTGACCATGTCCAATTGTATGTTATTAATGATAGTAATAAATTATTGTAAGAAATTTAAAATTCAAAATAAAATACCAAACATTATAGAACGTAATAGTTGAAGTCAAACTAATAAATATATACTCATAATAATGAATTCGATGAGTTTGAGATCTTATAATGGATGTGTTTATCATAGGTAGTGTAATGACCATGATTCAGAGTGTGGCAATTGTGTAACCACTAGAAGGTTACATAGTTATTAGTTTGTTATATTGGTTATTGTACAATCACCTTGGCAATTTTGTAACCAAAGGTTTCATCATGAGACAAATCATGAGAAAGGAAATAGTTCTAGGCATTTCATGTCCTCAATGATGGTCTTTTTGATATAATTGGCAAAATCCAAAGCTGATAAAACATAAATAAAGAATTTTTCAAATCATTAGACATTAAAATAGGTAAAAAGAAGTCTTGAAGTTAGATTCAAACCACAAGTTATAAATTTGAGTCTTTTCTCTATTTATATCATTATTTTATAGTTTTAGATGTTTTTTTCAAATGTGTTCCAGTTATAATTTTTTTTATAACTGCACAAAACCTTTAATTTCATGTTTTTCATATACTAGTAGTGATAGTTTCATCTATGAAGGCCATGTGTGGGTCCATTTTTTATATTTATGACTTATATAGTGAGGGTGGACTCTAATTACCTCACTCACCAATGTTTTTCCCAAAATGGGTTTCTCCTAGATAAATATTTCATTTTAATTAATTGTTTTATTATTCTTTTTATTCATTTTCATGTGTAATATTATTTACATTTCATTCCTTGAATTTTATTATCTATATTTTGACATTGTAAATAGCCTAGATTAGTTATCTTCAAATCATTTCTGAGATAGGATTCATTGATCTATGTTTTTGAATCTCAATTTTAAATATACACCTACTTTAAAGATCATATTGGTATAATATTTAGTTTATTATTATTCATTTATGTGGTTTCTATGTGTTTGTGAATACATTGTAATTTTATGCCAATCACTAAAAAAATTAGTGCTAATGAAAATGAATAAATTGAGCATAAATAATATATTTAAAAAATTAATTTGGGATAAATATCATAATTATGGACCATGGTAATGAATAATACATCTGGACAACATAATATCCATTTAACAATATCGAAGGAGGAGTATCTAGAATTTATATTTCTATGAGAAAGCTTGACCATTTGGAGTCCATTGTGGTGATTATATTTGATAAGTTTAGTGTTTATATAGATACATAAAACAAGGATGATATACTCAAGGCTCATGATAAAAATGAATAACATCTCCATGCCAATTAAGATATATATATAGAATGTAATATTCATAATGAGATCCCGCTAATCTATTTCTCATAAAATATAGAAAGAGATACATTATTTCAACATAAAAAGGTTATTTTAAAAATTATTTGGTAGTATCCTCTTCAAATATTCATCCATTGAATAGGGTGGCTAATATTGAAGACTAGTCAATCGATCACACAAATGTTTTTGAACACTAAAATAAATATGAGAGGAAAAAATGAGCAATAACAATTCAAAAATAGACTTGCATTAAATTATTAATGGATTTGTGAAGAGGTACATATATATTTTGAAGATAGGTGAATCCCAACCATATCACCCATGTTGGACTATCTTCTCAAAAATAGGTATAATAAAGGGCTCAATCTGACACCCTGATACATGTAGGATAAACTTTTCCAAACTACATAAAAGGAAAACATGTAAGAAAGATAAATAGAAGTGTAGGAAAACTATATAGACCAACACCCAAACTTAAGCATAGTGTAGGTGGGTATAATAAATGGGTCCCAATAAAAAGGCCTAATGAGGTACCAAAGTACATAGTAACTCTAATAAAGTAGATAAAATGAGAAAAATAATTGAAAAAACTCCTCCCCCAAACATAAAAAAAGAAAACAAAATGAGAAAATAAGAAGATTGGCCTAACATACTACACTAAAAGATACAACATCTTGTAGTCACCTTGTATCCTATAAAATATAGTGAATGTGTGCCTCCACAAATAAAAGAGAGATGATAAGTGTATAATTTGCATGGAAAATGTTGTATTAGATCCCTCTATAATAAATTATGTATCTTCCTTTCATAATAAATAGACCTTGAGATATCAAACTATTGAATTCCAACTCAAGTTGAATATAGGTAGAAATTAGGATTTAAATCTCTAGAAAATTCTCAAATGTCTCAAATATCATGCTCAAATGTGCCAAAATATGATTAGGAATCATAGGCCAAACTCTAGAAGATTAAAATAATGAAGTATAAAATTAAGGATAGATAGTAGGATGGTTTATAAGCACCCTCGTTACATCTAGATAAGAAGATGCAACTCCAATAGATATGGCATAAAATATAAGGAAAATGTCCTCAATGGTGTCATCTATATCCAAAATGTGTGAGTCCTCAAAAAAAGGAGATGTCTAGAAGAAAAGTGTCCCAATAAGGTTAGTACAGAATACATATATAACCCTACTGCAAATAGTCATTAGAAGATCTCAAAGGATTAAATATGAGATATATAATATCCATATAGGATGGTGGAATCTTAATACATGTCATGTAATGACACCATACATCCCATGAAATTACTTCCTTTGTATAATCACCAATTATCTCAATGAATTGATACTAAAATTTGAAGTAATATTATGTATGTGGGCGTCTACAGTATGAACACTAGTGGATGAATTTACAAAAATTAGAATTCAAGAGTCTTCCATCATATATAAGGTATCTGAAGCAGGAGAAGGATCAATATCATTCATATGTGAATGGTTCTCCAAGGAAGCCAAAATATTATATGAATAATCAACATCACTTTATAGCTTCCTTATGAAGGTCCAAGAAGCGAAATGACATTCAATATACTTAATGTGATGCATGATACCCTCACAAATGGTGATGCCTATTATTCCATAGAACATGTTATTATTATTAAACCACTCATGTTTTTATTCATACTTTATCATCTCAATAATGAGTCCAATAAGATAGGGTATTAGATCATGCTTCAGGAAATGATTCATTATCCCATTATTATAGGATAAATATTTATTTAAATTTAGATGTAAAACATTAATAAGATCCATAGATGTAAAGACAACCTATTTACCAATCAGGGGTGAACAACCCCCCCCCTCCAAATCATACAAATACAATGCAAATATAAACAATATTACTAAGATAACATAAATAATATACAATTTTATAAAAAAACAAATAAAAATAATAATTAATTCATTCTAGTCTTGAAATAGTCTTTAAAAAAATATAAATCCCTTAATCAAATGGAAATGAAGTAGTTGAAAGTGAAACTATAATGTCGTTGATCCATCAATTTTTTTACACCTTTATATTAGTATACAAGGAGTGTTTATAAGATAATAATTATCCATAACACTTGAAAAAAAACATAAATCAATTTTAATGAAATGTAAAAATAGTTGCTATGTGTTTGCATAGTTACTACAAGCAAGGATAATAAATGTTATGGGGTGGAATAGTAGTTACTATGGGTTCATTCAAGGAGTTATACTTTCCATTATAGACTCAAAATTACGAGCTATATTTTTAAAATTCTATAACATTTCAAGGGGAATACAAATATGTTAAGATAAAATTCAAGATTACAAATGTGCTTGATAGTTTTCTCCTATTCCAAAACTAGTTTGTTTTATCCTTGAAATGCATGTTATAACTTACCATAGGCCCTATAAAAAGTGATACTAGTTGAATAATGAAATATACAAGTTACACATCACTTATAATAGGTTAAATAACAACAAATTAAGGTTGTATCATAATTTATTTGGATTTCACCCAATTATTATGGGTTGGACCCAATGGCTACTATAATTTATAAACATGTCAAATGTATATATCTCCTTCATAACTATGGGTATAAAAACTTTCATGAATTTTATTCTGCATTATTTACATTCCATTAGTAAAACCATAAACATTAAATTTATTTAATCACAATAATTTATGTAAATATTATAGCTAACATTAATCAAAATAATGCACATATAAAAGATTTTAATTTACTAGTATATTATAAGCCAAAGGAATATGAATACCAACATATAAAAGAAACTGAATAAATATTAATAATAAATAAAAGGTAAACTTTTATTCCTCATAGACCATGAATTAAAATAATAAAGTTTTACAAAAACAAAATTTAACACCAAAATCAATCTCATTTAATTTTCTATTTTTATATTAATAATTGTAATGCATCCATGTAAAACAATTGAGAGTAAATAATCATTTGATGACTATGTAAGTAATACGATACTACATGTCTATTAAAAAAGTTCCACGTGTCAAAATCCTAAGTTTTTTTCATACTAAAATAAAATTAAATTCATAAGTTGTTTTAATATTCACTAAGGTGATGGATTAGATTTTCATAGAATACATAGTCAGTGGTGTCATAAATTCCACAAATATTATTGTTATTCATGGAATCTACATCCTTAGAGATCAATTTTTCATATGGTTCACAAATTCTATGATTTTAAATTTAAATTTCGTTGAAACTTTCCATTATAAAATGTTTCTACATATCCCTTCACCCCATTTAAACTAATAATAGTTAAGTTCCTCATTAGAAATTTATAAGGTAGCTTTTACAAGATAAACATATATATTACTAGTCAATATTATATGTGTCCCTCAACACATATATTTATAATGATTTGATTAGATCTATTAGGTTATTCACATAATAAAACACAATCCAAAAGTAATATATTTTGACCGAAGATAAAAAAAACTTTGTCAAGAATTTTATGAGAGAGGTCAAGTACGAGAGTTTGAGATAATGAGACATTTCATAATTATGTATTATTTGGGTCAAGAGTGCATAAATAACACAATTTTTTTTTATTATATATGAATATTTTATGCAGTGAGATCTCTTTCAAGTGGAATCATTCTCAATGAAATATCTATGTTAGTGTCACATTGTATATACTCTAAATAAAATCATACAAACTGATATTGTGTGTACATTTGTTTTGAGGTACATGGGGTTAAAAATAGGTCATGGGACCACAAAAAGATATAGGTTATTATTTATCATGTAGTGATCACAATGTATCATTTTAGATGTGTTACTTATGTTAGCTAGTGCCATATGATTTATCAAAGTGGCATGAACCTACATAGTGAAAATAAATTCCCAAGGAATTATTGTGGTAAGTGGAGGTAAAATTTAATTTTTTTAAAGAATAAAAAAAAGATAGAATTGTTGATAAGTGGTGTGAAAATAACTTTGATAAGTAAACTAGTGAAATAATTACACACACATCACAAATAGTTACGGGGAGGACATTTAGAAAATGATCACTTGCACAAAGCTTAAGCTAAACTCAAGGCTAGTGAGTAGGTTTATATTATCATATTAAAATCAAAATATTACATCTATTTTGAAAGGAAAAAGTGGTGAAATTTATCATTTTATTCATTGATGAAGAGAAGGTCAGAAAGAGAAGGAGCACAATGTAGAGGAAAATCAAACATAGATTATCAACAACCAAATTCATTTGATAGGTGGTGTTTATAGTTACATATATTCATGATTTTTGGTATGCTTATGATGGGACATTATGTTGATATTATATATGTATAATAATATCCTTGATTGGGATACTATGTGTTGTTTTTATTTAGTCTAAAAACTAAATTAAAGAGGAAGATGATCATATTGGGTTCTTTATATACAATGATAGTGTATTTTTTTATTTAGCCTGTCTATTGTATGAATAGTTGTTTATTTTATATCCCAATTATCAAAACTTAAAAAAATTCATTAGGCCATAGGAACTGAAACCCCTAAAATTCAAATATATAAATAATCAATGTGTTATCTTCCATTGTGAATTATACTTATAGTGGTGCCAAAGTTTATAGTGAAGCAACTAATTCAAGATATAAATAAACAGTTGTGAATATAATGGTGAAGATGATATTTATAGTCTAATGGGTGTCCTACACCTCATGTAAAGTGCCCCAAATGATGCCATCTTCAATATTTATTGGTATGATTTTTTATATGAAAACTCAACTAATAAAAGATAATCTTCCCACTTATACTATTGATCCATGTAATACATTCAAAAAATATCCTAAATCACCATGTTAAATATCTCTATCTATCCATTAGTCTTTGGGTGGTAAGATATACTAAAATTAAGTTATGTACCAAAATATAAATTTAGAGTCATTCAAAACCTCAAATCCATCTTTGAATCATGATCTAAAATGATATTCTCTAGAAAACATACAACCTATACACTTATTTTATGAATCTCTTCAAAAGGGTAGGTGTATCATCCATGAAATTTCCTAGTATGAAATGAGCTACCTTTTTTATATTATCAACAACTACTAAGACCATATATTTCCTATTCCATGACATATGCAACCCTTGGACAAAGTCAATATTGATCACTTGATATTTCCATTCGGAGATATCATGTGGATATAATGATCTAGCTGGATTCACATGCTCATATTTCATTCACTAATAGTTTAGATAATGTGACACATAATTAACTACATATTTATAAATTCCCTTCCATAAATATAATGGATTAAGCTCTGTCATGAGCTTGGTTACTCTTTGATGTCTTGAATATGGGTCATTCTACAATTCTTTTGGCACTATGATTTACATATTCTTATAATCTAGTGCATACATCCATATGTTAAAATGTAATAGACCATCACTCTCCAAAATGAATCCTTTGTTCCAAGGATTTTTAGAATTTTTTAATAGTCATTTTCTAACTTGATCATAAAATTAACCTCCTAGAGATAACTCAATCAATTGATCCATGAAGGTACCCTGATAGTAATTATAAAGGTTATGTTACTTTTGTGGCTGAGGGCATCAACTACTCTATTTTCCTTGCATTTGATATGACTGATATCAAAATCATAATCATATAAGAAATTAATCCAATGTCTCTGATTGGCATTCAAATTAGGTTGGGTGAAAATTTACGTGAGTCCCAAGTTATCTATCTTGAGATAAAAAGGATTTCCCAATAAGTAATCCTAATCATGACTCAATATCATCACTAAAATATCCAAATCATGAGGGGCATACTTATCCTCATATGGATTTAGATTTCATGAGTAATAAGCCACTACTTCACCATCCTACATAATTAATTCACCTACTCTATCCCTCAATGCATCGATGACTGCTAAGAATTTACAATTGGGGTTTGGAACTCCCAACATTGGCATTGACATAAGCATTTTTTTAAGTCATAAAAAGCTAGTTCACATTTCTCTAACCAAACAAATATGTGGTTCTTTCATTAAAAGGAAGTAATTGGGTTAGCTATCTTGTAAAAGTTTGGAACAAACTTTTTGTAGTATCTTATTAACCCCATGAAACTTCTAAACTCACACACATTATTTGGTTCCATCCATTCCATAATCAATCTAATCTTCCTTGGATCTACATAGATACCATCTGCAGAGATAACATGTCTTAAATACTAGACTTTTTCTTGAAAAAATGCACACTTGGATAACTTGAAATATAACTTATGCTTTCATAACTATTTCAGAACTAATTCTAAATGTTTAAGGTGATCCTCTTAATTCTTTGAGTAGAGAAGAATGGCATCCATAAATACTAGCACAAAGTGGTCAAGGTAATCTCTGAATATGTTGTTCATGAGATTCATGAATGTTACTAGAGCATTAGTTAGTCCAAATGGTAACATTTTAAACTCATAGTGTCTATACTAAGTTATGAATGTTTTTCTTGGAATGTCTTCATTCTAAATCCTCAACTAATGATATCCTACTCTAAGATATATCTTATAAAATATTATTACTCCTCACATTAGATCAAAAAGATTATCTATGCGAGGTAGTGTATACCTATATTTTATGGTTCCCTTATTCAAAAAAATTTAATCAATGCATATCAAAAGGGTACCATCCTTATTCTAAATAAAGATAACTATTGCACCTCATGGTGACACACATATCCTGATTAACCCATCAACCAAGAATTCTTGAAGTTGAGCCTTTAGTAAAGCTAACTTGATGGTTGTCATATTGATTTAGATTATATAAATATATGAGATTTTAATCAAAATAAAGATGTGGGAACCATTATGATCTAAATAAATCCAAAAACTAATCCCAAGTGATGGTGGTCAAATTAAGATTCATTTCCAACTTTTTGTTGGCCCACCATGTAGCTTCCTTGCCATCCAACTAGTATGCTCCCCAAACTGACTTGGTTATTATTGTCCCCTAAAAATATCACTCATTTTTGGGACAACATTTGAAATATTTTGGTCCAGCAGACCCAAATCCTCTCTCCCCTTCTCAAAAATTGTATTGAGCATTCAAATTCTTCATTATTCGATCTTTTTTAGATTTTCATAGATTTTATAGGCTTGAATCTATGGACTCTACAGGCTTGAATCTACAAACTCTGTAGGCTTGAATCTATGGACTCATTTATATGGACTCTGTCAGTTTTATAGACTCATTTCTATGGACTTTGTACGCTTAAATCTATGAACTCTATAGATGTGTTTCTATGGACTCAAAATTCTTGAAATCAGTAGGTTCAATAGGTTCAAAGGCTTCTATAGGTGAGTTCAATCAAAATAAAAAGTTTCCAACACTTAGTCATTTTTAGGATTGGTTCAATGCCTTTGTTCAACCAAAAGAGTTCATCAACAAGCTTCTACGTAGTGTTTGAACCATTGAACTATTAAACCTTGAACCATTTTAGTTCAACAGGTTCAATGGGTTCAAAGGTTCAACATCATCAACAAGAGTTAAGCACATTGTCAAAGGTTTAAAGTTCAACCACTTCAAGGTTTAATGGCTTTAAAAACAGTTATCAAAGAAAAGAAGGCTTGAACCATTGATCCATTGAGCCATTGAACCACTTTGGTTTAAAGGTTCAATGAGTTCAAAGGTTCAATAGGTTAAATGGCCTTTGGTTCAAAGCGTTTGGTGCAAGCAGTCAAGTTAATGAGTGGAACACAAGAAAGTGATTGAACCATTGAACCAAATTTGGTTCAATTGGCAGGTTTAATGGGGCTACCCCAAAGCCAAAGGAAAAAGTGCCCTTCCAAAGGGAAGTGAACCAAGTTGAGTGCCCTTACAGAGGGAAATAACTAAGGACAAATAGCCTTTATAGAGGGTAGGTGAGGAGTAGATCGACCATTGCAAAATCTCAAAGTATATTTTTGGGCTTGAACAAGTCCTTGTGGAGGCCACAGTTCTCATTTAGGAAAAGAACATGGAAAAATGGTTAAAGAAAAAATCCTTCAGGTTTTTTGTCTGAAGTAATTCACCTAAGAAGAAAGCTCGACAAAAAGTAGAGACAAAGTGAAGGAAGATTTTCTTCAGACAAATTGTCTAAAATAATTCCTTTGGAATTTTTTTCTGAAGGAAAAGTCTACCAAAAAAGGAAAAACCCATTGAGGAAATAAAATCTTGAAGGCCACTTGAAAGATCGTGAAGGGTAGGTACCCGTATGGGAGGCTCTTGCCAGGGAAAGTGGATCATTTATCAAGACCCTGAAGGGCAAGTTCCTTTTGGGAAATATCAAACCTCAAGTTACAAAAAAATGTGCCATGTGTCCCTCATAAAGTTTTAGTGCAAGCTGCCACATGTCCCTTATAAAATTTTAGTGAAAGCTGCCAAGTGTCATCTTGTGAGACACAATTTCTAATAAGTTTAAAAGCTATGGATTGTTCCATGTGTTTTGTTATAACTTAGTGAAATTCACCACGTGTCAACATCCATAGCTTCTTCCTTTTATTGAGTAAAGACTATGGTGGGTCCCAGGTGAGTGGCTAAACTTGAGTGAAATGCGCCATGTGTCATTGTCTGCATGAATCTAGAAGAGTCCCAAATGTTTCTATAGTGTTTCTATGATCTCGGTAGAAGCTGCCACATGTCATCCTCCACGAGATTTTCAAAAGACATGTAAAGCCTCTACAAGTTAAGCAAATGCTGCCACATGTCCTCACCTATTTCACAGTGGAAGGCACTATGTGTCACTTGTTGAGATCAGTGGAAAGTTGCCAGAGCAAGTAGGAAAGACATGAAGGAATGGCTAAGGAGGATGACTGGCCCATAGCTATCAAATTCAGGGCAACCAATTAGTTGTTGGCTTTCAAATAATGATGGACCTAAACATGTCAAATTTGTAGTAATGAAATAGCTATTGACCCTTGTAGGCTTAAGCACAGACCCTATGAATGAATTTAATGACTGACCAAAGAGATAACCTGAGGGCTTAGATCACATAGACAAGGATGAAATACAGCCAAGAAGGGGGGAATGATGGAAAAAGATCAGAAATATCCATGCATGGGATATGTTTCTAGAAGGTAAAGTAGTCCACCAAGTGGACATCGAAGAGTGCAAATATTCAATGGTGTAGCCTATTTTTCTACATTGAGTAGAGCAAATAGTTGTGCACACATAAGGAAACACATCAAGCAATGCATATTAAAAATTGATGCTCAATTCTAGCATACCCCATGGACAAAATTTAAAATGCATTAAAGACATTGAATGCATCGTAAGCCATTTTTGTGAAACAAAGTGCCCAATTTTTTCTTAGAGCACTATATATTGGACTCTCTCTTATTGTATATGGATCTCTTTCTCTATTATCAAAAACAAAACTCTGCCTAAATTGAAAGGCATTAGTAAGACTTTGAGCTCAGATTGTTGATCATATTTCATTATTTAAATAAGAAAACAAGTGACTTTTCAGACTTTGTGTTGGAATAGCTTGGTTGTTGGGGAAATTGTTCTTATGTTTGTTTTCTTAATACATTTTTTGTCCATCTAATTAAAAAAGAAGAATTAGTGAAAGTAGTCAGGAAGGTGTCCTAAAGCTAGCTGTGGAGAGACCTTATGCTACCATAATTGTCTTTAGTGTGTTTTCTTTCTATTCCTATGTAAAGGATCTTAGGACGAGGTGGAGACTTTGTGCTACATTTCATCCTATTTTGTTACTGCGCCCTATTACAGTTACTTGTCACCACCTCAAAGGTTCTTTTTGTCTGCTAAATAGCACTACTTAAAGAAGAGGAGTGTCTTATGTAATTTCATTAGGATTTCTCTTTTGATTTGTGAACATCATCTCTGAAAAAAGAGAGATGGATGGTTTATCCTACCCCTAAGTATTATTTTCTACTTATATATATAGTATATAGTTCTTGCATATTTACAGGGAACCTCCCCTTGATGAGAGGAGATATTTGTCCCCTTTTGATGTAGTAAGCGTACACATCTGCCTGACCAATTTCCCTATTCTATGGTTGAAGAGACCTATTTTGCTCATTAGTTAGCTGATTGACAAAATATTCATCCAACAATTTTTGGTCACTCCATTGGGGATTTATGCATAATCTGAAGCCTCAAGTTTTAGATTGAAGCAGTCCCTAGCCTTATCCATTATAGACTCTAGCAACTCCATTTTGTGTCTTACCCATTATCATTAAAGCCTTACCATCTCCCTCCACCTCCACGTCAACTGGGATAGAAGATGTAATTTGAAGCCTCAAGCTTCAAGCTAAATCAGGGCCAATTATTTCCCATTTTTGTTTTACAATCTGGCAGATCCATAGTATACATGAAGCCAAAGGGCTAAAGGTATTATTGACCTTGTATTCGAGTTGGTACATCAAAGTAATTTTGATTTGTTTCCTTCACCATCTCACCTCCAATGAAATAGGAACTTTCCTTCTACTAAATTCAAAGCTCCATTACTGGGCAAAGCATCCATTTCTACTATTAATAAAGCTTTTTCAATACTTACCCCTCTAAGATTTGTTATCCCACCTTTCCATAGTCATACAATGGCAATTCAAAGTCCTTAGGGTAATTATTTTAGCTCGTTCAATTTAACTCCACCTCTACATGAGCTACCACACAGTTCAAGGAAAATTTTCCCCAAGTTCTATGGTGACAGGAAGGTTCATCTTGATGAACATATTATAGCCTTTAGCATAACCTGTGGCATAATAGGTGTGGAGTATGAGGATGTAACAGTTAGGTTGTTCATGGAAACTTTACAAGGTGTTGTTTTGGACTGGTTCTATCATCTGTAGGCCTAGACTGTGACTGATTGGAACACTCTCAAAGCCAAATTTGAAGCCAAATTCAAGCCTGCAAAGGATGCACATGCCTTGTTGGCTCAACTCACACAAATGAAGAAGGAACTTCATGAAACAATGAAGGATTTCATAGACAAGTTTGATAAACTAAGGAATAGAGTTCCTGTAATTACTCAGTCAACACCTAAAAACCTCAAATGTTTCTTCATCGACTCTCAGCTGCTTGAAGTAAGTTTTTTGCAAAGACGTGCTGGCCAAATAGACCTTACTATCTTGGCAAGAAAGATAAGGAGAGATCCAAACATAGGTAAATCCTCTTCATCTTCTAAATATCCATCTACAAGTACCACTGATCCAATGGTGTAGAAGCTGGCAAATGAGTTGCTAACTCTTAGGAAGCAAATGGTGCAACAGATATCTTCAGCTCCTTCATATAGAGATATACCAAGAAGGACATTCCCGAATCAGTCATACCAAGGCAATGCTGCTAGAAATCAAGGATAGCCAAATCATCTTCCTCCCCCACTAGAAAAACTTGCCATTAATGCACCGCAACCAATTTAGTAGTTGGATATCTTAAAATAGAATCTGATTTCTCTCTCTAGTTTGAATTGAACTAAGAAAATGATGTTGATCTCATTATAGAAGATCAATAAGAATTAGCTGGTGACTCCAACATTAGTTTCTTGAATTACCAGGATGAACCCAGAGGTAAAGGAGAAGCAATTGATGGATCTTATGTTGTATTCACCTGTCTCAAAACTAGTTAGCCCAGCAAGTTGATAAAGGAAAAATAAGGGAAAGTTCTCAGCCTACAATCTCAATTGCCAAATGAGGAACTTCTCTGCCTTTCTAGCCAACGGACCCAGTGAGTAATAAAAAGGTAAGTACATCAAGAATTCCTCCATCTCCAACTTCAATTCCATAGACCAGTGTTCCCCCTCCTAAAAATTAGAAAGATGAACTACCTTCCCCTCTTCCTAGTCTATTTCAGTCATTTGACATAATCGATCATGTCAAGCAAACCAAAATTCAAATGCTTGAATTTGTATTCTTACAAGCCAATCCTGAGCAGTTAGACAAGTTGGTAGAGTGTGTGAAGAATAAAGCCATCCCTACAAGACAAGATGCTAAAAAAGTAACCCATGATCCCCCAAGGAACATGTCCATCCCAAAAAATCTTGTCATTACTCTTCTAGCTACCCTTGGGAAAATAGAGCCTTTCTATGTTTCCCTATTGATAAATGGTCACAAACTAAGGAATTACATCATTGGTTATAGTGCTTCAAACAATGTCATGCCTGCCAAAGTGGTAAAATCTCTTGGACTCACCCTAACCAAAACCTTTGGAAGATGTTTGTCCATGGAGAAAAAATAAGTGCCTCTGCTAGGACAAATCAAAGATGCCCAATTTACATTTATGGTATTCCTAGGTAAAAGAATCAAGATGGCAGTCTTGGTGGCTAATGTTCTAGCCTCATATGGTATTCTTTTAGGGTGAAATTCCTACAAGGATTTTAGTGGACAATTGAGCATGGACCTGTCTAAAGTGAGGATCCCTGTCGAAGGCATCATGCAAAGGTTGCTTCTTGAAAAGGAATCAAAATATATTATCACTCAGACATCATCCCCTGAAGCTCAAATTCTATTTGAATCTTTAAGCATAGGTAATTACTTCTTAACCGCAGAAGATATTCATGTTTTAGTAGATGAAAGTCTTATAGGTGATGATCCAAGGATCAAATCAGATGAAATAGTAGAAGATGTGAGAGAGCACAATGTAAACATAGAAGAATTTCACCTTCCAAGCAAGGAAAAATATAAGGAAATATCAATTTTTGATGATGTTTGGATCTTGGAATTCGATGGCACCAATTCTTCTACCAGCTCAAGAGCTGGAATTGTGTTGATATCTCCTCAAGGAGAAATTTTTCCTTCTTCATACAAGTTGCAGTTCAGAAACACCAACAACATAGCTGAGTATGAATCTCTATTTCTTGGATTGAAGGTTGATCAAGATAAAGGCATCAAACTCCTTCATGCCAAAGGAGATGTTGAACTTGTAGTTTTTCAGGTAAGGAACCTATATCATACTAAAAATGAGAGATTATGCCACTACCGGAATCTAGTCTGGGACCAACTTGAAATCTTTGATGCTTTCAACATCTCTAACATACCTAGGGAATTCAATGACCGAGCTGATGCACTGGCTATTTCAGCAACCCTCTTAGTTCCTCATCTAGACTTCAAAGGAAACAAGTACACTATCAAATTGGTCTTTCGACCAAGTGTGCCTAATAATGCCAATCATTAGCATGTGTTCAATGATGACAACCAAATCATCACCTTTTTAGAACAAAAATAAAGCTTCAAACATCTTCACTTCAAAGGTAGTAAACCCTAGAAACTTGAATTAGCACCTAAAATGAATTCAAACACAAGTGAAGAATTCCTGTAGCTAAAAGGGAATAAGATTCCTAAAAAATTGGTTTCTCTTGAGAAACTATTTGACAAGCACAATAGGTTCATTGAACAACAAAAAATGGATTCAAGTTCCTCCCAGGGGTTTAATCAGATAAATTTGGGTACCAAAGAAAATCCCAAGATGGTGAATATTGGGAAGTGTTGTACCCCAAAGGAGAAACTCAAATTTACTGACCTGCTTCACCATTACATAGATGTTTTGGCGTACTCTTATGATGATCTAAAGTCACTCAGGGTTGAGGAAATTCACCATGAAATTCCTCTCAAGGATGGTTTAGTGCCTTACAAGTAGAAATCCTAGTAGTATAATCCAAAGATATAAGGTACTATTCTATCTAAGATAAAAAAATGCTGAATGTTAGGATAATTTTCCCAATCCATCATTCCACATGGATTGCCAACATAGTCCCTGTGAGGTAGAAAAATGGTGAAATTCACATCTATGTGGATTTTAGGAATTTGAATCAGTCATCTTTAAATAATAACTATCATTTTCCCATCATGGATCAAGTACTCCAAATAGTAACCAACTTAGAGATGTTATCAATGTTAGAAGGCTTCTCAGGATACAATCAAGTTGAAGTTAGTGAAGCAGACCAATATAAGACTACCTTCACCACACCTTGGGGCACATTTGCATATAGAAGGATGCCTTTTGGCTTGATAAATTTTGCCACCACTTCTTAGAGAGCAATGGACCTTGCTTTTAAAGATGAGATGGGTAAGTTCATTGTAGTTTATTTTGATGACTTGACCATTTTTTCTAAGCATTGCCTAGACCATATACACCACTTGCAACAAGTTTTGGAGCGTTGCCACGAGAATGGCATTTTATTGAACCCCAAGAAGTTAGTTTTTAGAGTAACATAGGGTAAACTTCTCAGAAACATTGTGTCTAAAGGAGGCATAAATATTGACTCAGACAAATTCAAGTCTATCCAAGAGCTTAGCTTGCCTAAAAGTAAGATTGTTGTTCACTCTTTCTTCAGAAAGGTGATTTTCTTATGAAAGTTCATCCCTAAGTTCGCTGAGAAGACTCAAAACATAGTGAACATGATGAAAGGAAAGGTCACCTTTAGCTATACTGAAGAAGGCAAGTTAGCATTTGAGGATATCAAGACTGCCATTGCCCACGCCCCAATTCTAGTTTGTCTAGACTACAACAAAGAGTTCATCATATACAATTATGCCTCTGAACACATGCTTTCAGCAATTATGGTTCAATATAATAAAGAAGGTATGGAATCTCCCATTTCTTTCATGATCTACCCTCTCAAATATCATGAACTAAAGTACTCGAACATGGAGAAGCGTGTTTATGTAGTAGTAAAGACAATCAAACATTTTTGCTTCTACATCTTGAATTTTCTCACTACTGCCTTGGTTCTTGATATCACAGTCAAATCCATACTAACTTAGTAAGAGTTTGGGATGAAAAGAGGCAATTGGATTGCAAAGATCTAGGAGTTTGATCTAGTCATCAATCTAATAAAGTTGGTATGGGAAAAAGGTCTATGCCAATTAATTACTGATAACAAACCATAACAAATAAAACATGAAGAAGCAGAAGTGGAAGACACACCAATAGTCCTCTTTGTCTCCACCACGAATGAGTGGTATTCAGATATTGCTCATTTCCTTACTCATGCTGAGTGTCCTACTCAACTATCTTAAAAAGAAAGGAGGACTATCAAGTTGAAACCTACCAATTTTGTCCTTTAGGACAATGGCTTGTATAAGAGGAGCATTGATGGAGTGTTCCTTCATTATGTGGACAAGGAGCAGAAAAGCCAACTTTTGGAATCCTTCCACAATATATCATGTGGAGGACATTTTTTTTCTCCTATAATTGCCCACAAGATTCTGTGAGCTGGGTATTATTGGCTTACTTTGTTTTAGGATGCATATAAGTGGGTAAGAAAATGTGAACTATGCCAGCAGTTTATTAGGAGACCCAAGTTAGCTACCTTGCCTCTCAAGCCAGTGGTCATAGAGGAACCATTCTAGTAATGGGGAATCAATTTTATTGGAGATGTAAACCCATCTTCAAGTGCTGGACACAATTATGTCCTTACAACAACTGACTACTTTACCAAGTGGGTGGAAGCTATCCCAACCAAGCATGCTACTTCAGAAGTAGTGTGCAATTTCCTCAAGGAGAATATCATTTCCAAGTTTGGGGTCCCAACCAAGATTGTCATAGACAATGTAGCTCATTTCACTTCCTAAGAGATTACTTAGTTCTATTTTTACTATGGGATCATCCTCTCTCACTCTTTTGATTACTTTCCACAAGGGAGTGGACAAGCTAAATCAAGTAATAAGAACTTGATGACTATTATCAAGAAGCTGGTGGATGATAACCAAAGGACATGGCATAGATCATTGGTTGATGCTTTGTGGGTAGATAGAATTTTACCAAAAAGGGCAATTGGTGTCTCATTTCCAACTTGTTTATGGGCTCAATGCTGAGATACCAATCACCCTAGAATTGCCAGCATTAAAATTGGCTAAGGCAATTGAAGATTAGACATATGAAAGATTCATTGATAAGAGGATCATGTGCTTAACTGAGCTAGATGAGTAGAAAACTATGGTGGTGGACCGAATTGCTGCCCATCAAAGTCTAGTGAAGAAGCTCTTCGACCAGAAAATAAAAAACTGTGATTTCCAAGTTAGAGATCAAGTCCTATTGTGGGACAAGAGAAGAGAACCAAAGGGGATGCATGGGAAGTTTGATTCTCTTTGGAAAGGCCCATTTATTATCCATCATCTCAATGGTGAGAATAGATTCCTATTGAAATATCAAGATGGCACGC
The DNA here is from genome assembly GCA_037957365.1 of Torreya grandis. Lineage (NCBI taxonomy): Eukaryota > Viridiplantae > Streptophyta > Pinopsida > Cupressales > Taxaceae > Torreya > Torreya grandis. Next base: position 1,388,658 of record JARHVA010003253.1, read on the forward strand.
TCTTCTCTTTGCCTTATAATGGGTAGCATATGAAGCACTTTAATCCGTGAAGTATCAAATAAGATCATCTTGTATATATGTATCTTTTTATAGTATTTAGTTCTATTTTTTTGATTTCATTTTTGTTTTTGTCACCTTTATTTTTGGGTATCATTACTCCATAGCCCAATGGTGTACTTCAAGGCACTACAGATTCTAGTTTTTACTCCCCTTAGCTATTCCAATAGAAGGAAATTCCCCAATTGGAGCTAGCTATTGTCCCCCAAAAATATCACTCATTTTTGGGACAACATTTGAACTATTTTCGTCCAACATAACAAAATCCTCTCTCCCCTTCTCAAAAATTGTTCTGAGCATTCAAATTCTTCATTATTCAAGATTTTTTAGATTTCTACAAACTCTATAGGCTTGAATCTATGGACTCTATAGGCTTGAATGTACGGACTCTACAGGCTTGAATCTATGGACTATGCATGCTTAAATCTATAGACTCTGTCAGTTCTACAAACTCATTTCTATAGACTCTATAGGCTTAAATCTATGAACTCTATATATATGTTTCTACATACTCAAAATGCTTGAAATTAGTAGGTTCAACAGGTTCAAAGGCTTCTACAAGTGAGTTCAATCAAAAGAACAAGTTTCCAATAATTAGTCATTTTTAGGATTGGTTCAATGCCTTGGTTCAACTAAAAGAGTTCATCGACAAGTTTTTACACACTATTTGAACCATTGAACTGTTGAACCTACAACCATTTTGGTTCAACGGGTTTAATGGGTTCAAAGGTTTAATGTCATAAACAAGAGTTAAGTGCTTTGGCAAAGGTTTAAATTTCAACTACTTCAAGGTTTAATGGCTTTAGAAACACTTATAAAATAAAAGAAGGCTTGAACCATTGAACCGTTGAACCATTGAACCACTTTGGTTCAAGGTTTCAATGGGTTCAAAGGTTCAACAGGTTCAATGGCCTTTGGTTCAAAGTGTTTGGTTTAAGAAGTCAAGTGAATGAGTGGAACACAAGAAAGTGATTGAACCGTTGAACCAAAGTTGGTTCAATTGATAGGTTCAATAAGCAGGTTCAAGGGGCTACCCCAAAGCTAATAGAAAAAGTGCCCTTGTGGAGGGCAGTGAACTAAGCTAAGTTCCCTTGTGGACAGAAATGAACCAAGGACAAACAACCCTTGGGAAGGGTAGTGAGCAAAAGTAGACAAAGAGAATTCCTTCAAAAAAGTGAACCAAGGACAAATAACCCTTGCAGAGGGCAAGCAAGGTGTAGATGGACCATTGCAAAAGCCCGAAGGATATTTCTAGGCTTGAACAAGTCCTTGCAGAGGGCATAGTTCTCTTTCAGGAAAAGAATGTGGCAAATGGTTAAGGCAAAAATCCTTCAGACTTTTTGTCTAAAAGAATTCACTTGGGAAGAAATCCTGACAAAAATCCTGATGGAAAATAGAGATAAAGCAAAGGAAGATTTTCTTTGGACAAATTGTTTGAAAGAATTCCATCAGACTTTTTGTTTAAAGGAAAAGACCACTAAAAAAGGAAAAAACTACTAAGGAAATAAAAGCTTGAAGGCTGCCTGAAAGATCCTGAAGGGTAGGTACCCTTGCAAGAGGATCTCACAAGGGAAAGTGGACCATTTATTAAGACCCTAAAGGGCAATTTCCCTCTGGGAAAGATCAAACCTCAAGTTGTAGTAGAATGCACATGTGTCCCTTATAAAGTTGTAACAGAAGTTGCCATGTGTCCCTTATAAAACTGCAATGGAAGCTGCCAAGTGTCATCTTTTGAGACACACTTTCTAATATGTTTAAAAGCTTCAGAATGTGCCATGTATTTTATTATAACTCAGTGGAAGTCACCATGTGTCAACATCTATAGCTTCTTCCTTTTATTGAGTAAGGACTATGGTGGGTCCTAAGTAGGTGGCTAAACTTGAGTGGAACACACCATGTGTCATCATCTATGTGAATCCAAAAGAGTTCCAAATGTTTCTACAGTGTTTCCTTGAGCTTGGTGGAAGCCACCATGTGTCATCCTCTGTGGGATTCTCAAAAGACATCTAAAGCCTCTACAAGTTAAGCAGATGCTGCCATGTGTCCTCACCTATTTCATAGTGGAAGGCACCACGTGTCACTTGTTGATATCAGTAGAAAGTGGCTAGAGCAAGTGGGAAAGACATGAAGGAATGGCTAAAGAAGATGATGGGCCTGTAACTATCAAATTTAGGGCAACCAATTACCCATTGGCTTTCAAATAATGACATACCTAAACATGTCAAATTTGCAGCAATGAAATAGCTATTGAACCTTACAAGCTTAAGCATAGACCTTGTGAATGAATTAAGTGATCATCCAAAGAGATAGCTCGAGGGCTTAGATCACACAGATAAGGATGAAATATAGCCAAGAAAGGGGGAACGATGGAAAAAGATCAGAAATATCCGTGCATGGGATATGTTTATAGAAGGTAAAGTAGTCCACCAAGTGGACATCAAAGAGTGCAAATTTTCAATGGCATGGCCTATTTTTTTGCATTGAGTATAGAAAATAGTTGTGCACACATAAGGAAACACATAAAGTAGCATATATTAAAAACTGATGCTCAATTCTAGCATACACCATGGATAGAATTTAAAATGCATTAAAGACATTGAATGCATTATAAGCCATTTTTATGAAACAAAGGGCCCAAGTCCTTCTTGGAGCACTATATATTGGAGTCTCTCTTATTGTATATGGATCTCTTTCTTTGTTATTAGAAACAAAACTCTACCTAAATTGAAAGGCATTACTGAGACTTTGAGCTCAGATTGTTGATCATATTTTGTTATTTGAATAAGAAAACAAGCGACTTTTCAGACTTTGTGTTGTAATAGCTTATTTGTTGGGGAAATTGTTCTTATCTATTTCCTTAATACATTTTTTGTCTATTTAATTAAATAAGGAGAATTAGTGAAAGTAATCAGGAAGGTGTCCTAAAGTTGGCTATGGAGAGACTTTGTGCTGCCACAATTATCTTTAGTGTGTTTTCTTTCTATTCTTGTGTAAAGGATCTTGGGATGACTTTGTGCCCTCATTATCCTTCTTATTTCACTCTTTGGCAGTCGAGGTGGAGACTTTGTGCTACATTTCATCCTGTTGTGTTACTACGCCCTGTTACAGTTACTTGTCACCATCTAAAAGGTTCCTTTTGTCTACTGAATAGCACTTTTGAAAGAAGAAAAGTGTCTTCTATCATTTCATTAGGATTTCTCTTTTGATTTGTGAACATCATCTCTGAAAAAAGAGAGATGGATGGTTTATCCTAGCCATAAGTATTATTTTCTGATTTTATATATAGTATATAGCTCCTGCATATTTACATGGAACATCCCCTTGATGAGAGGAGAGATTTTTCCCCTTTTGATGTAGTAAACCTGCACATCTGGTAGACCAATTTCCCTATGCTGTGGTTGAAGAGACATATTTTATTCATTAGTTAGCTGATTGACAAAATATTCACCCAACAGTTACCTCATATTCATTTTCAATTTATAAATACTTCTCCATATTTTTTAACCATGACTCAGCTCCATCACCCAAAATAGTCCCATTAAACATCAGTGGATTCACCTTATTCATGTCTCTTGCCAACTCCACAATAACCTGGGCTCTATCATCATGGGGATTTTCTTGATCAGTTAGATTCTCTTTAGGTTTATCCTACTATTCCTCTTGATCATGACCATGAACCACTTGCTCAAATATTTTAATTTGATCTTTGGTCACATTCATAACTAGAAGAATTTGGTACATCTTCTTTGACTAATTAATGGTAAATTGACTAGGATCAAATAGAGGGTTTATATCATTGGCATTCAATGGACCTTATCCAAAAACTATAGCTTTTTCCATCCTTATTTATATCAATATAAATATATTAAAATTTTAGTGTACTCATTAGGTCTTATAGTTCAAGCTATATCTCTAATACCACATATAACATCTCTTTTGGGATCCACCTAAAAATACATGATTTATTTTTAAAATAAACACATATTACAAATTATATTACATATTGAGAATATAATAGATATAATTTTAAATACAAATATATGATGATGGAAAATAAATCATATTACATCATAGATCATAGACTTCTAACAACATGAGAGTATGTCAAAATGCAAATATCGAAAGTAATAATAATAACTCAACCATGACTGATATAAATATATAATGACCACTATCAATGTGTAGTAATAAATAATTACATCCCTTCATGACAATTTCCAATAATAATTACAAGAATATGAAATTTAAAAATAAGATACATGGCTCGTTTGAAACATAGTTCCTAAACATCAAGTATCAGTGGCAATTTCAAGTGTCATCTCGATAATTAGTAATTTTGTGGGGAGGGATAACATCATCCGATTAAATTTAAACACCAACCATAGACTAATGTTCCCTCATGATAATCCCATCAAAAAATGGCCATCAATTCACAAATGAGTAGATAGTGATGGCATGTGAATCTAGAGAGATAAGTAGGTACCTGTGTGTTATATGATTTCTAAACTAAAATCTATTATAAGATATCACACATAAATGTAAACCATAATCATGAAATGATAATGTCTCACTAAACATACTTTATCTAAAAATTTAAGAATAATAATATAAAAATGATATATAGATCAATCAAATTCATACATACCACTTAATCAGACTACCTTCATCTAGAAATACAATACTAGTAAGCCAGTGAAGTCCATCTCACTCATTACTCCACATTAGCAAAGTAGATTCTTTAAATATATTTTAACCACAACATTCATATATAATTTACATCTTACTATCAAACACATCATGTGTCATGTTAAACATAGGAGTAACCATAACACATATTTATTTCCATCAAGCATATGAATTAATCATACATTATTTTCTATCCCATACTAAAAATAATGACTAAAATATATTCCACCAAAGTAAATCAACAATCAGCTACAAATTCAGATAATAAAACTCATATATAGTTATATTACACCTTATGATAACCCATATTAACATAGTATAGTGTTTTAAGCAAAACTATTAATCCTCAAAATCAAGTTAAAAAAAAGTTATATATACATGGAAACACACATTTGTATTTTATATTTAGAACATCCATAACTTCATTTTACCAAAACATAAGAAGTTTAGTCTAGTATTGAATTTACATTTAGGGGTTTATATGCAAGCATTCACTAAGTTATTTTTAAGTAATTACTTTAGTTTAGTTAATAATCCATCTAAGAATTATAATCACAAGAATATACATATTTGTTATAAATATGCTAATAGGTACAGTCACCCTAAATCTCACATTTAGTAACCTATAGCTTATTTTAATTTTCTTTTTACATCACATGATTTTAACTCACATAATATAAAATAATCTACCCATATCAATCATGGTAAAATTTTTGATGGGTTTTCTACCCTCTCCATGTCTTATTTACACTATTAAATTTTTTTGGATATATTAATATCAAATAGTACCTACAGTTAAACATATTCCAAATGAGAATCTTATGAGATTATCCCACCATTTACATAATGAAAAGGAGATATCAACTGAGCTATACAAATTAGAAATATCTATAGGAGTTCCTATATTTTAATAAAATGTTTACAATGGATAATAATCAATATTATTACCTATTCTCTACAACCATCTTGAATATAAAAAATATCACTATTTGGAAAAGGGGTCATTTCTACCCAACCCATCCTTAAGCATAATTAGAGAAACATAACTATGATTTTATATCCCATATCATAATTATTGAAAAAAATACATATAGTAAGTGTTGAATCTATTACACACCATGATGTGATATTTATGTTATTAATCAAATATAAATCTCCCTTTTTATTTGACATGACTATGCTATAGTTTTTAGATGGGGATATAAAACCTTCATCCATGGTAAGGGCTTTAGATATATTTTCTGATTCTATATGTATTGTAATTATTGGTTAGTTTTCCTACTTTCCCATAAATCTATTAATAAATTGACTCACCAACTGAATTCATTTATGTTTTGATTAATTTATATTAGTGGTTTAAAAATTAAAGACATGGTATTATAAGTATGGCTATCTATATAAATGTAAATAGATCAAAAATAGGAGATTGTCTTAATATTAAAGGAAGTTAATAGAAAATTATGTCAAGATCATAGAACTATGTTGATATTAAGGTACGTTGGTTGACTCTGGTTTGAAACCATGCTAAGTGAATAGCTATAATAAATGATACAACTCATTGTTTCCCTTATTCTTTTGAGTGTTACTATAGCATTATTTTTTATTAATGTAGGTTTCAATGCAAGTTAGCCTTTTTAAATAATGAAACAAAAGATAAACCATGTTTCAATTAAATCTCTTATTGTCAAATATTGCATTAACCAATTACATAGTTCACTGGTGGAAATGGTGATGCCTTCTTAGATATCTACACAATATTAATCATTATAAAATGACACCAAGCATAAGAGTTAATGTAGTATTTTCCTCAAGGTTCAGCTATGTATTTTTTAGTTATACAATGATTTACTATGTTTCAGTAGGATAAATACCAAATCAAGTGACATAGTGACTAGCATAATTATGCTTAAGCTATGTAACTTTAGTGACTATAGGGATAGAAGAATAATGGATAACCACACACATGTAGGGAAATTTTATGCATATATGGAATAGGAAATTAACCTATATATCATATGGTTAAGTGCATCCAATATGATTCCATGCCATACTATGAATATAATATATTTTTAAAAAATGTAATTGGTAATTGATTTCAATAACATAATTCCTAATATTTTCTAAATAATTTGTTCCCTAAACTTGGTCCATGCATAATCATTTACTTTTTCAATTTCTATTAGGGTTGAAATAATAATGGAATATTAATTTTCAATTATTTTCTAAATCTAATAGATTGACACATCAATAATTTATGCAAAAGGAAAGATATCTAATATATTTATTCAAGGATTCCTTTTAGTGCATCTTGACCATATGCAAATAAATGTTTTCTCATAATTATATTTATTTATAAAATGTATAACTAGGATATGAATATATAACTACACTCTGAGCACCATGATTTAACAAAGAATTCCATGCACTTACATAAATGATCTTATAGAGCAAAAATCATACACAAAAATCCTTCAACATATATGTATAATTGAAACCACCACCTAATTGTTGGAATTATTCATCCTATTATATGTTCTCCCTATGCTACACCTTGATTTCCTCTTCTAGCATTCCCTTTCTCTAATGCATAATATGATCTCTTTTCTAACTCTTTCCCTATTTAAAATAGGTGCACACCAACCATAGACCAATGATACCCAAAAATAATCCCATCAGGTAATGGCCATCCTTTCATAGATTTATCTATAGTGATGATGTGGAAATTTAGATAGACAACCATGTACCAGTGTGCTATATGATTTCTAAACTAAACGTGCAATGTATCATGTAAAAATTGATTTATTACAAGGTTTTACGCATACATGTAAATCATAATAAATAAATGATAATGTCTGACTAAACATACTTTGGCCAAATATTTAATAATATTAATATAAAATTGATCTATATATCAATCAAATTTATACACACTATAGACATCAAATTCCTAACACCTTTTGTGTTGAAATTGTCAATCTTACTTGATTTGCACTCAAATACACATTTTAGGATAAAATACATAAACACCCTAAATAGTTTTAAATTATCATTTAAAAGTGTCGATTTAGGTCAAAGTATCCCTAAATAAGGGAATGCATTTTATGATTGAGTTAACTTTGATCAGATCATTTTGAGTCAAAATAATGATTTTGCCTTTTTGTGCTCTAGATCATTATTTTCTTCTAATTCATTGGTACACATCACATACCTTTGTTATTTTGTGTTGGTAATATCCCAAATGGGAATATGGTTTTAATTCATCTAATGTCATCTTCCAATTCTTCTTGAGGGCAAATTATGACCTAGTAATATGATTTTCTGACTATTTTGATTAATTGAGGGCCAATTTCCAAATAATTGAGCTAAATCAAGATCTTAAGTGGATTTTCTATCAGAGTTTCTGAATATTTCTACTTTTAAAATTGATTTTTGTTAACTACATCACCTAATGACATCATTTCTTGAGAAGACATCCATAGACCATAAATGTCAAAAATATCAAGATCATGTGTTTCCCATGCCTCATTAGTGACCCTCCATCCCTATTAAATATCCTTTTTTTCAAATTTGTGATGAAGATAATTATTTATTTAATTCCAAATATTAAATTAATCCTTAAGCACAAATCTTCATCTCAAGATGGATGGTTCAGTTTGATTCTAGTCATTCTTAAAAATAAATAAATATAGAGGTCAAGGACATAATTTTTAAGCTTGATTTGTGAAAATTTATTATGATAAATTATCTCCAGAATCATGTACATTTGCTCATTAATTTTTTATGGAAGCTTTATTAATAGACTAGTTTAGTGATTCCAAATCATGATCCTAGGTTTTAAGAGTTCTTCAAGAATTGGAGGAGTTTTCCACCATTGTTGTCGAAGATAAGATCTCTTGATTAAGTAAGAACATGATTTGAGTCGCATTGATATGGTGAGTCCATTTGGGAAGGTAATATGATGTTACGTCCTTTCATTTGTTTCTTGATATCCTTTGTAATTCCCACATGAATAGATAGGCTTAATTTAGTTTATTTTTATGCATTCTTCATTTGATTTATTGAACTAATGTTTGAATAATCATGTTATTTAATCCTCTTTACATGTTGACATGCCTGATGGGACTGCAACTCACAAATTTTCTCACAAAGCCTCTATAAGAAACCTATTAATCCTTTCCATGTAGGATCTTTGAGTTTAAGGGCCAGAAGAGTGAGATTTGAAGTTAAATTTCCATTTTTTTAATAGATTTTTTTTTTAAAAAAAACTTGGTTTTACTCTCTAGAATGATATCATTGTTACAGAATCATGATTTTGTGTAAAAAAAATCACTATTTCCTAAATAGTGATTTCATGGACATAAGTAGTGATATCATCATCAAAAGAAGTGATATCATCATTTTAGGTAGTGATATCATTTTTTTTGGTAGTGATTTTATTTTGTAGAGAATTAATTTCATCATTTTGGGAATTGATTTTGTATAAAAACAAGTTCATCATTTGAATGGCAATCTTGCATTTCTCATGCTTTCGGTCTGTAAAATAGTGATTTTATTCCATAATATTATTTTTGTTTGGAAATTGTGATCTTATCACACATAGTAGTGTTATCATCTTACCTTATAGTGATATCATTATAAGGGGTAGTGATATTGTCCTCTAGGCTAATGATTTCACTAACTTGGGAAGTGATTTCGCATAACAATGATATTACATTTTTTTATGTTTTGTTGTTAATATGATGGTGGTGATTTTGTAATAAATAGTGATATTGACTGGGTAATTTCAATTTTTTAATAAATACTTCTTCAAATTTTCTCCTTCCATTTTCAAATTAGCTTCAAAGCTAAAGGATACCCTAACATTTTTATTGCAAGATCAAGCTTGGTAATTTGATAAAACATGTTCTAGACCATCTTTGGCATGCTTTTAAAATGAACTTAGAACTTTTTCTTAGTACTTAATGGAACATTTAGGTGTTGAAGATGAATGTTTGCTAGTTAGAATTTTAGAGTTACAACTTAAGACCAAATATTCAAAATATCATCACCTCATCTTTCATTTAGGGCTTAAAATTCAACACACTTGCCAATTTTTGTTTTCGATGGTTGTTTAGTTATAACTTGATTAGAAAAAATAAGATTTGTGCATGTATGCTCTTCCATTTCTCCCCTTTAGGGAACCCTTAGAATCAAAATCACCATCCTTATTGCAAACATTCCTAGTCCAAGGCATAGAAAGAATGTCACCTAAAGCAGCCCCCATAAACTCATCATAGTTTGGGTAACCTTGAAAATGATCGTAAATTATTTATATTATGTATTTTATTTCATTGAATATTGGTTTATAAGGGGTACTTAATCAACTCTCACAAGTTATTTATGGAAGCTTTGACTTGGGGTATCACCTCCCAACACTGACTTTACCCACTCCCACTAGGATCAAAGGTTTGAGTGGTTAAACCACCTTATATTTATGGAGTTGGACATGCAATGTATTTGTACTTTGAACATCACACTACAATGAGAAAAAAAAGATTTAATGGTTGAAAAAATGGCTATAATTATTTTCAATAAGCTAAGTACTATATACACCCAATTACATGATTTTATTTTTCATTGTGATGTGAAAGTCATTATGTAATTGATTCCCATAGAAACATTTGGAAACTTGCTAGTTTAGTTGACCCCACTTTGCCATACCTTTTCAATTAGATTTAAGATAATTATTTTTTGTCACTAGCCTACTTAGTCTTGATCTATGTCTAAAACTACTTGTTTACTTGATAAATTTAACCAAAGCACATTGTCCTTAATTTTATTAAGAAAAGGAGGCATTACACTATCCAATTAGAAATTTCATCTTTCCCTTCTTCAAATTATTATCAAAATGTTCTGTGTCATTTCATCTACTTTGGTGCAGTCATGCTACCCAATTGAGTCTAGACCTTTTATATTTTTTGTTTAAAGTCCCATATTTATAGTTCATATTTAAAATTGAACCTTTCTAAGTTTTAAGGGTTGGTGTGTTAAATTGGGTTCACCATTTACACACTGAACATGTTCTAACTTCAGTTCAATTTTCCATTTGGATAAAACACCATTTATTAGACTCAAAATCACATTATCATCTTATTTGGACTCAAGTCATCTTGCATATCACCCACAATTTGAGTCTTAGAACATATCCTATCTTACTAGAACCATGTGGTGACATTGTGCCATCTATTTGATCCTAGCTTTATACTCAATATTTTGTCCATGTTTTTACATCTTGAGTTGCTTAGTTCATTTTATCTTCTTCTTCATCTAGAAAGTATTTCTATAATTTTCTAGGGTTAACTCATCAAAGTTGAAACTAGATTTTATGGTATAGGTGTATCACAAAGATCTAGGCATTGGTGTACTATTTTTCACCTTGGGTTTTTGAGTTAACTTTACCCTCTTTCAATCAATATGATTTTAGCTTCACCAAAGTTGATTAAATTCATGAACTAAATCTTCTAATTGTGTATGGTTCTAATCCACCCTCTTTTATAGTATCTTTGGTATCGTAGTTATTCTTTCTAAAATTAAATAAGGCATATGTTCTTTAAATGTTAAGGATAGAGAACAACTCTTTTTAGACATGACTGAAAGGTTCACTCATAGTAGGGCCTCTTATGGCCTTACCTATGAGGATGAGTAATTTTATGATGGTCAAGATAACCTCATTAGTTTTTATGACATCCCTGCAACAATAGGATCTAAAGATGATTACAATGAATATCAACCCCAAGGAGATCAAGATGAAGAATTTCTCAGGTTGATAGAATCAGGTGCTAGACTACCTTCAGACTTTCCTAAAGAGCAATTGCATACCTTAGTTAGAGAAATACAACAATGATGGAAATATAAATATTTTACACAAATAGACATACCTTATTCTTCTAAAAAATGAAAATAAATACAAATAGAGTCAAAACCTAAAAATTTGGATCTTCTACCAAAGATCAAGATAATAAGTCAATAATATGTAGATCAACTTGTCATAAATTTAACCAAATAATTAGTTGCCACTTCAATTCACAATGAGGACTTGAAATAATAGGGAGATGTGGTCAAATATATGCAATAAAAATTTGATGAAAATGTAACCATAATGGATCAAGGTAACCTAAATGAATAGTTAAATTCACAAGAAATCTTTAAAAATATTCCATTTGACATGGAGCATATATTCTTTAATCATTAAAAACTTCTTCTTATAGTAAAAAATGAAGACCCAAACATTCAATTCAAATTAAGAGAATCCCTCAAGATAATTTGGCTAGTACGTTCCAACCAATGCAAATATTGGTAAACAAATATAGAACTATCCCAAATCACCAAGGTACTAAAGATCCTAATTCAGGGAGTGTTGTACAATCTAGGAATCAATGGCCTATTTTTTTGACTCAAGGAGAAAATCAAAACTAAAGGATGGATGAAAAGGTATATATTACCTATAGATCCACATAAAACTAGGGGTACATTTCACCCCAATGTCAATAAAACTAGGGGCACATTATACGCTAACAACAAAAAAGCTAGGGGCACATTCCACACCAACAGAAACACAACCAAGGGTGCATACTACCTAAACACCATCTTATCCAATCCAAAAATGCACTAAATATGCAAGAGTGGAATTCTGAGAAGGAATTTTTTAGAGATTGGAGATGAATAATAGAGTTAAAAAGTACAAATTCAGTAAGATATGTCCATATCCATTCAATTTGTCTATTCTCCAAAACCCATTTCCACCTTATTTTGGGGCAACCAAATTTGACAAGTACAAAGGCAAAGTAGATCCACATGAGCACATATAGGAATTCATTGTCTTATGTCAAGAAATTTCTTATAGTAGTAAGTAATTTAACTATTTCTATGAAGTTTATTAGGACATACTTTAGAATGGCTACTTAAACTACCCAAGGGATAAGTTACAGATTAGAATAACTTACTAGAAAAGTTTGTTGACCATTTCTCATATAAAATAGAGCATGAAGTGACCATTTTTGACTTGTGTAAATCCAAACAACATGATGGTCAATGTTTTGCTACATATCTACAAAGGTAGAGAGCATTAATAGGTTACTTTCAAAATAATTTGCCAGACAAATAGTTAGTTGATATATTTGCATAGGACTTGCATCTTCAAGTCATACATAATCTACGGTTAGCTTTGGATAACTAATTTGAATAAATTATCAATAGAGGAGTGAAGATTGAGAAGGATATTATTGATAATGGCTTTGTAAATATTTTTGAATAGGGTCAATCATCTAATCAGACTAGATTACTAGTTAAAATAATTATGCAGGATAAGCCTAAGGGCCCTAGGAAATTTTATAACAATTTCAAAGAAAACCTCCACAAATGAAATTTTATGACAATTTCAGAGTCTTTAGCAAGTTAGGAGAATTGGTTGAAATAGTTTTACAAAATCTTGTTACAACTAATTTAATTATATATCTAGTATCAAGGCCAATTCCTCAAGATCAACTAGAACTAGATTGGTACAAGGATAATGAATGGTGTAAATTACATTTTGTTGTTGGTCATGGTACTTATCATTAGATCCAAGTATGACACATTATTGAGGACTTTATTAAAAGTGGTAAACTAGAGACTAATTTGGCCCCTAATCAAGACACAAATTAGGGTAAGGGAATCTATAAAGACCTCTTTCCTTGACATAATCCACTACCACCAAGAAATAATCAAAACCAAGTTCAAAATCAAGGACAGAGGTAGATTGAGAACCAACATTAGGGCCAAAATAACAATGAGCATAATAGAGATCATAATGCCCATACTAAAAATGTATCTTATGACAAAATGTCTTTTGAATATAATAATACTATGTGGCACATTTACACTACCCAGATTACCACTATTACTATGAATCCACATGGACAATCTCATGTTCCTCATAGCATAGGACCCATCATTATAGGTTCAACACCCTCTCCCCTAGTAATACCATGTTGAGTTCATATAATCAGGTTGTGACTACATTTACATGAGTTAGTAGTTTTGAACATCACCTTCTAATTATAAAAGGCTCCTCATTGACACAAAATTTTAGTAATATAATTAGATGCCTATGAGTCATCATCCAAGGTTGTTTTCCTTCCTCTTCTAATTATAATGACTCTTTGTCACCTCTAGGTTTTTTAGTCATAACTAGATTCCCATGAGTTATCATATAGGGACCTTCACCCATTTATTCCATGAAACTTAATGAAAAAATTGTGCCAATGGTTCCAAAGTTGAATATTATGCCAACAAAGACTAAACTAGCTCATTCCACAATAAAAATGCCTTATAGTTTAATGGATCAATTGAATAAAAACCCTATATAGATTTACATATCAAAACTCTTACAAATATTTGATGTCCATAAAACTATTATGAACAACCTTTTGAAATAATCTACTATGTCTAATGATACTAACCCTAATCATTTCCAAAACCTAGTTGGTCATTTGTCTTCATTTTAGCAAATCACATTTGATCAAAAATACATGTTCACTCTTGTCCCAAACCATAATAACCCACTATGAATTGAGATAATAATTGTGGATCATAAGATCAAATAGGTTATAATAGATAATGGTTCAGGACAACATCATATCTCTCAGGTTGGTATGATGATTGAGCTTCATGGATAAGGACATTCAGCTAGAGACTATTATAATCAAAGCTTATGATAATGATAAGAGGGAGTCTTTAGGTATAATTTGGTTTCCAATCATGGTTGGATCCATTTATCATCACACATTACTCAATATTATGGACATTGAACTCCCTTATAACATACTTCTTGGTCATCCCTGGATCCATGAAGTACAAGTAGTCCCACCCAATCTTCACTAGTGCCTTAAGTTTCCCCATGATGGGATCACTGTTATTATTCCCATTTATTAACAACCATATCAATATTTTTAACATGTTAAAGTATAGTTTATAATTATAACTATTACCCTAGTTTTGATTTCACTATGAAGAAGAATAAAGCCATCATTTCTTATCCATCCCCATCTAATTATATCAACTATAGTGATTTAGCTTCCACTTTGGTTGATCCATTTCCTATAGCTCTTGCAAAACAAGTTGTTCTTAAAGACATGGGTATTTCCATGAACCATCTTAAGGATGTCCTCCATATTGAAAGATTTCATAAATCCCCTAAATCATTTGGAAATCTTAAACCATCAAAGACTCCTAATGGACCCAACTAGATTTGTAAACCAAAGAAAAAATAATCAAAACCACCTATGGTTTTTGTACCTATAATTACCCCAAAGAAAGATCAAGTGGATTTTACTGAGGGAGATTTGTTATATTTTAAAGGCCTTGGTAATTTATTTTAGAATTCAATGTATCCTATCCCTAACTAGATAATGGATCATCTTAACTACATAAGGAAAGGCCTTGGACCATAAGCGTAAGGAATATTAGATCCCTCATCATCTATAGTTATCAATTGGAATCATGGTCTCAGATTTATACCACCATAGGGTGACCTCATGACTTTTGATAGTGACTCTTCTGAAGTGACTAGTGATAAAACTCCTAATAGTTACACAACATCCCATTATAGCATTTTTGATGAGCTTCCTGACTCAAATTTATTTGATTCAAATTGCATATTAAACATAATGTACATTGGAGATTCTCATCTTGAAGAACAAACCCATCCTAGTGGTGCTTCCCTTCCTAAAGCATGGCATTATATCTTCACCATTGGAGCTTCTCATCCTGAAGTAAGAACCCATCCTAGTGGTGTTTCCCTTCTTCAAGTAGGACATTATATCTTCACCATTGGAGCTTCTCATCCTAAATAAAAATATCATTTTTACCTATGCCTTTACCACTCTAAAATCATAGATTAGAACCAGTAAAATTTAATCATACACCTCAATGAGTTTGAAAATGAATAATTAGTTACAAAATACATGGGCCTAAGATATGGATTTCCCATCGATGATCACAAGCAGGGCTTTGATTTTTCATTTGATCCTTCTGCTTACTTTGGATAGTAGGTCAAATTTATTGGTCATAATAAAGAATAAACATCTATATATTTGAGTAAAAACCTCTTTGAGGAACTCATAAATTATGTAAAAATTAAAGAAAAAGATAAAAACTCTAGTGAAAATATATTTTAGGTGCTCTCAGGTAGGAAAGTTTGTTCATCCCCTCAAGACAAAGAAGGCCAATCTATCCCAATATATATATATATATATATATATATATATATATATATATATATATATATATAGTACAAGCATTTACTCAGAACAACATAAAATGTTTGAGCATCTTACTCTTAAGTTTCCAAAGGTTTTTATACTCGGCCTTTACTTGAGATGGCAGATTTTGATTCTTCATACTATCTAGATTTTTGGCAGGAAAAAAAAGAAGATATGGCATAAGAAGGTGATCATGACCATACATTCCCTATAATTCTAGAATATTGATCCACTCTTCTTGTGGAAAAAACAATAGAAGTAAACTTAAGAACCTATAAGGATCCCAAAAAAAAATTATCTTAGAGCTTCGCTTACTGAAGTATAACATGAGCATATTATATCTATTCTTAAGGATTATATACACATATTTTCATGGGCATACTCTAGCATTCTAATATTATACCTTAATTTGGTTGTGCATAACCTTGTTGTCCATCTCGATGCCAAACCAATCAAGAAAAACTTGAGAAAGATGCATCCACACATCACCCTATTAGTTAAAGCAAAATTGGAAAAGTTATTAAGAGCCAATTTTATTAGACTATTGGATTACTCTAAAAGGGTTTCCAATATAGTCCCAGTGAGTAAAAGGCCTTGAGTATACTTATTTGTACTATTTTTTGAGATATCAACAAAGCATGCCTCAAAGATGATTTTCCTTTGCCCAACATTGACATGATCGGCTCAATTGCAGGGTATGACATGTTGCCCTTAATGGATATATTATTTGGTTACAATCAGATCAAGATAGGTACTAAAGACCAAGACAAGATTTCATTCACCACTCTGTGGGCCACATTTTATTACCAAGTCATGTCATTTGGCTTGAAGAATGCTAGAGCAACATATTAATGTGCAATGATTATCATTTTCGATGACATGATGCACAATATTGTAGAGGACTATGTTGATGATATACTAGAAAAATCATGAACAAGAGATGGACATCCTCATGTTTTATGAATAATATTTTAAAGGCTTCATGAATATAAAGTCCACTTGAATCCTATGAAATCTAATTTCAGAGTAACATTAGTAAAATTGATAAGGTTTATTATATCATAATGAGGGATCAAGGTTAACCCTGTAAAAGTAAACACCATTGTGGAAATGCCTCCATCAAACAATCCTAAATAGCTGTGAAGCCTGCAAGGAAAAATCCAATCTATACGTAGGTTCATTTCTCAATTGGCAGATAAGTGCCACCCATTTACTCATCTTCAGAAGAAATGGGTAACTTTATAATGGGATGAATATTGTTAGCTAGCATTTGCAAAGCCTAAGACATATTTGGCCAGGCCACCAATCTTAAGGCCACCAACATAAAGATAGCCACTACTTCTTTATATATCAACCACATAATTTACACTAGGGGCACTTTTGGCCTAACATGATGATCATGATAAGGAACACATTGTTTATTATTGAAGCTACATATTGGTGGCTTATGAACATAATTATATTCCTATTGAGTGGGCATGTTTAAATATGGTGTTTGCCACTAATAAATTATGACATTATATGCTAAATAACAAAACTATTAGCATCACCAAGGTGGATTCTCTCTAGTCCCTCTCATCTAAAGTAGATCTTCAAGGATGCATGGATAAATGGGTTATGCTCCTACATGAGTTTGATATTGAGTACCAAAATTAAAAGGTAATCAAAGGGCAAGTACTTACTAACTAACTTGTGGAAGCTCCTATTGAGGCCACTCAACCTCTTAAGTTTGACTTTCCAAAAGATTATATCATGATGATAGAAAAAGCACCATAGGAACTTGAATAGTGGATGATCTATTTAGATGGATCATTCACATCCCATGGATCTAGAGATAGCGTATTATTGATCACATCATATGGGGATTTGATTCCCAAAGCATTCCATATACAATTTCATTTTACAAAAAATATGGCCAAGTATGAGGCATTGATTGCAGGGATCTACCTTGCTATATAGTGGGATATTCAAATCTTATAGGTATATGTAGATTCATAGTTAATCATTAATTAGACCATTGATCAATATAAAAAAAGAAATGACAAGTTTATTCTTTACAAGAAAATTATCGGTAACCTCAAAACACATTTTAAATCTCTATAGTTTGAACAAATTCCAAGAGTAAACAATAGATCTATTGATGCAATGATGATGATTGGTTCTATGATTCAAATAAATGACATTACTAAAGAGTATCAGTTTTTGATTGAAAATATTCTTCAACTGACACATATTATAATAAATTCAAATATGGTATGCACCATTTCTGGTTATAATCCCTTGCCTAATCTACCATGGCACCAAGATTTTTATAACTATTTACATAATCATGTATTCCCCACCGACCTTTCCAACAACCAAAAAAAACTATTCCTTCATTGATTAACACATTATATTCTCCTAGTAAACATACTTTATTTGTAAAGGCTATGATGGAATGATTCTTAGTTATTTATCTTTGGGATAATACAAGATATAAATAAAGGAGGTTCATGAAGGAATGTGTGGGGCTCATAGCAAAAGTGTAGTCCAAGAAAAGAAGCAACTCAGAATAGGGTATTATTGGCCCAAAATGGAGATTGATGCTTACAACTATGTGAAGAGGTGTGTTCCTTATCAATAGGATAGAAAATTGAGACACTCACCTTCTTTACCACTGTATTTTATCATAAAACCATGGTCATTCTCAATATGGGGTCTTGATCTAATCAAGAAAATTAACCCAACATATTCATATGGCCATAACACATTTTGACTGCAACCAAATACTTTACCAAGTACATTGAATCCATTCCTCTCACATATGTTACCAAAAAGTAGATAGCCAAATTCATTCTTTACCATATCATCTATTGATATGTCATTCCATCTTTTATTGTAACCGATAATGGTGGATCCTTTTTGAACCAAAATGTTAAATGTCTTTGTGAAAATTTCAAAATCAAGCACATGAAACAAAGTCCATATAACCTACAAGGCAATAGAAAAGTTGAGGCATCGAAAAAAACCATTGTATCCATTTTAAATAATATTTTCAATGAGGTTGGATATAATTGGTAGTTGCAAATCTTTCTTTCCCTTTGGGATTATAAAACCAATCATCAAAACCCAACTATAGCCAATCCATAGTCCCTTATTTTTGGCACTAAAGCTATCATCCCTAAGGAGATTGAGATACCATCATTATGGATATCACTAGAGCACATTGAATATTATGAAGACTATAGGGCCTCAAAACTGCAAGAGCTAGAAATTCTTGATGGTAAGTGTTTGGCTGCCCTAGAAAACATATAGGCCAATCAGAAAAAATTATCGAAAAGCTACAAAAAGTGTATTGTCCCTCAAGAGTTTGAGATTGGTGACTTGGTTTTGAAAGAGAACCAAAAGAACATGAATGTTGAACTCAAAAAGAAAGGTATGTTTTAGCATAATTTGTTGGGACAATTTAATATCATGGAAAATTATGGATTCAGGGCATATCGACTAGTTGAAACTAATGGTGAATAACTTCTAAAGCTAATGAACATTGTACACCTTAAGAGGTTATATGTATGAACAACTTTAAACCATTGTCTACAAGATCCTTGACATTGGGACAACTTGTGCTAAAGTAATTTTATTCCACCATTTTATCCTTCCTTAAATGCATTTTAAATACTACCCTTGCCAATACTTCATGACTTTAGATAGTCAAGGATTTTGAATCATTGGCACATTGAACACATTTATCCTATCCTAGACCATTATTGGAAGAGAACCATATTCTCCATCCCACTCTAGAATATCCATATGTTGACCCCTATTATTTTCACCATTATCTTTGACAACCATATTCTTTGTTATGTCTTAGGCATATTTTAAGCTTGAAACACTTTTTATCCCTTGACCAATTATGATCCTAATTATATCTCATGAACATTATGATCATATTTACCATTGGTTCTACAAAGCAGTTCATCTAGAATAGTATTTTTTAGCTTCTTCAATAGATAAGTGAGCAAGAGCATATTTTTAGTTCTAGACCTTTCTATTTTGTTACAAATAGGTGAATGCAAATACTTCTTCATAGTTAATTCATGATGCACACTATTCAATATTACATTTTCTACTCTTTGTTGACATTTGTTGACATATCAGGATCCTCACACTCATTGATTTGTGAGCATGGGCTATTTCAATTGCCTTAGCTATTTTATTGAAACCTCTAATCTTTAATGTTCATCTCCTAGACTAGATGTTCCCACCTTGTGCATATTTTATCCCAAAAACATTGGAAATACTTCAAAAATACCAAAAACATTAGAACATGATCTACAAAAGAAAAATATAACATTTTCCCATGATTATGTACATTTATACATTCCCATCCCACAAAGCTATGCTCTTTCCATTTCAAAATTAAAGAAAAAACTATTCATATTGTCCAACATACTTATCATTTTTCAAGATCAGTGTTTCTCATCCCATCATCTTATTATTTGAAAGACTATTCTAATTTGTTTTTCATATCTTCCACTTCTTATATAAAACCAATTATGTTGGTGTGATCATCATTTGTCTTCTATATCATTTCTTGGGAGAACTACATATGACTTTAAGTTCATATTGGAAAATGCATCCATTGAAATATGTAGGCAACGTCTACTTGTCTTATACATATGGGGTCATCTTGGCCAACCACTTCCTTTTCTTCTCTTCCCCTATTTTATCTATCATTTTTCATCTTTCTTTAGGGAATAATTATTGTGTCATTATTATTTGTTATGTTGTGGTATAAAGTAATGCCTCTATCACACCTGCATGAACATTTTTCTTTAAACCACACTAACTTGGTTTTTGTTTGTGTGTGTTTATTTGAGTTTTATTGGTTTTTTTTTTTAATTTTATTGGTGTTTTATTGTGCTTTCATACCTCTACTTTTATTTCTTCTCTTTTTCTATTTTATTACTTCTTGTCTCATCTTGGTCTTGTGTTTCCTTATATGTTTTTGCTTATCTCTTTTGTGTTTCAGAACATCTTGATGATTCACATGGATTTTGATTATTTATATCTTTATCCTATGTTATTAAGTTGTTGAACCATTTTGTTTATTTAATTTTTGTTGGTGTCTTGTTTTTTCATTTGATTTTTCTTTTCTCTTTTGTGTTCAAGAATGTCATGATGGTCCACATGGATCTTGATTATTTATATCTTAGTCTCATGTCATTCATATGATCTTGCTTATTTGTTTTAAACATTTTTGTTCCTAATTAAAGTCTTTATGGATCATATCTTGATTTGAAGTGAGGTTCATTTATGCTTATCCTTTTTTTTTTGTCTTTGCTTTTTTGTTTAAATGTAAATAGATGTAACTCTAGTTTTGGTGATTATTTTACCATTATCCTTAGTTATAGGTATTAAAATTTGAACAAAATTAGTGAAATTAAAATATTATGTCATTCTAAGTTATTCATATTTATGATGCTTAATTTATTTTTATATATCAAGCACTTTGTGCTCATGTCTCAAAGTCTTAACGTCAAAATCAGCTTCAATAAATGATTCCTAGGAACACTTTACCAAACCTAGGCTCATGGTATGGAATTAGGCATCTAAGTAACATGAATTTCTATCTCTTGAATCTATGCTTAGATGTGAATCTATTTTCATACATTGTGAGTCTCATAAATTCTCGGTCCATTTTAATAATTCCTCATTCCATTCTCTCCCAAACTTTGGTGAACTACATTATCCTGAAGTTCAGGTTAGAACATGAGTACATGGAACTATATAGATAACATCAATTTGTATATCACGTTTGGAGTCATCTCATCTATATTTTATTTTTATTTTCATCTCTTTCATCACTTTGTACATTCTCACATGCTTGGTTTTATGTGGCTTTCTAAGCCATCACACCATCACATGTACGTTTAATCCCACTTGCTTTAATCTATTTGTTGGATTATATATTTGAGCTATTTTGCATACTAATTGCCCATGTTGGGGCATAAAATTAGAAAAAAATCAAAATCAAATAAGCTCTATAGGGGCAAACCATTACTTATTCTCTATCAATGATCAAAATTAGCTCTACTAGGGCAAAACTATTTTATCATGATCAAATCTACTCTACTAGGACACTTCTTATTATCTTCTCTTTTGAGACCCCATTCTAGTGGTGTTTACCTTATTTAATTATAACTTTCTCTCTTTTCCTATAACTCCAAGCTCTGAACACTACTACCCATCATGGCAATATTTTAGTAGGTAACTTATCTCGAGATTGATCAATGACGTAAGCACACAACTTGCACTCTCAAATTAGGTGCATTTAAAGTATGTATTCTACATGTTTGTATTGAATCCTTCCCATTCCCCCCATCTATGGGGACTATTATACCTTTAATTATATTTTTATTATTGATGGTAATCACATGTGAAAGTATTAGCTCATTTGGATGTGATCTATTCTATGGGTTAATCTCTCACACTCTCTCTCTTTTGAAGAATCCATCTTTCTCTTTCATCTTAGTATGTCCTCTCAAGTTAGCATCATGCGTATGTTCCAATTTCTTTTTGATAACTCTTTTATTTTAATAGACATTGTTTCATGTGAATATCTCATTATGCATTCTCAACTAAGAGCAAAAACATCATGGGTCTATTCCAATTTCTTCTTGACAACTCTTTTCAATGAAAATACGTTGCTTCACATGAATTTCTCATTATGCCTTCTTACATGAGGGTAAAATGTAGACATCTAATTCCTAACACATTTTGTGTTGAAATTATCATTCTTACTTGATTTGGACTCAAATACACATTTTAGGTTAAAATCCATAAAACATCCTAAATGGTTCAAAATTTTCATTTAAAATTGTTGATTTAGGTTAAAGTATCCGTAAATGGTGCAATACATTTTATGGGCTAAATAACATTGATCAAATAATTTCAAGTCAAAATGATTATTTCACCTTTTTGTGCTCTCGATCACTCTTTTCTTCTAATTCATTCGTATACAACACATAATCCTTTACATTTGATGATTGATTTTATATGAAAACTTCATTAATAGGATAGTTTAGTGATTCCAAATCATGAGCCTAGGTTTTACAAGGAGTTCTTGAAGAATTGGAGGAGTTTTCCACCATTATTATTGAAGAAAAGAGCTCTTGATCTAGGGAGAACATACTTTTGACCATTGTTATGTTGAATCCATTTGGGAAGGTAATATGATGTTACATTCTTTCATTTGTTTCTTTCTATCCTTTTTAATTCCCACATAAATATACAGGCTTAATTTGGTTTATTCTTATGCACTATTCCTTTTATTTATTGGACTAATGTTTGACTAATTGTGTTATGTAATCCTTTTTAAATACACCACTTGATTGGACTACCTTCATTTGACAATGCAATACTAGTAAGTAAGTGAAGTCCATATCACTCCTTACTACACATTAGAAAAGCAAATTGGTCAAATAAAATTCAAGCACAAGATTTACAAAGTTTACATCCTACTAGAAAATAAATCACATGTCATGCTAAACATAAGATCAAATACCTATGGTTAAACATATTTCCAATGGGCATCTTATGAAATTATCCCACCATTTACATAATGAAAAGGAGCTATCAACTTAGGTAAATAAATTAGAAATATTTATAAACGTTATTATATTTTAATGAAATGTTTAAATTGGATAATAATCACTACTATGCCCTCTATTCTATATCCATATTGAATATATAACATATCATTATTTGGAAAATGGATGATTTCTACCCAACCCATCCTTTAGAAAAACTAGGGAAACATAACTATGAGTTGGTATCCCATATCATAAGTATAAACAAACATACACATACTAAGTATTTAATCTATTACACACCATGATGTGATATTTAAATTATTAATTAAATATAAATGTCCCTTTTTATATAACATGACTATGTTATAGTTTTTATTGAGATAGGGATATAAAACCTTCATCCTTCATATGGGCTTTAGCTATATATGGTGACACCATATTTATTGCAATGATTGGCTAGCATTCCCACTTTCCCATAGAGTTGTTAATAAATCAAATCAACAACTTAATTCATGTATGTTTTTATTAATTTACAGCAGTGGTTTAAAAAATAAAGACACAAGATTACAAGTATCAATAGATATATAAATGTAAACAGATCACAAACAAGAGGTTGTCTTAATATTAGAGTAAGTTGATATCAAATTAAGTCAAGATCACAAAATAAATTTGGTATTAAGGTACAATGATTAATTTTGGTTTGAAACCATGCTAATTGAATAACTATAATAAAAGATTCAATACATTATTTCACTTATTTGGCTGAGAGTTACTCGATCATTTTAATTTATTTGTTGATGTTTCAATGCAAGTCAGCATTTTTAAATAGCGATGTCAAACATAAACCATGGTTCAATTAAATATCTTATTATGAAATTCTATGTTAACCAATTACATACTTCATTGGTGGAAATAGTGATGCCATCATAGAGATCTACTTAATATTAACTAGTCTATGGTGATACCAAGAATAAAATCTAATTGCAACATTTTCCTCAAGCTTTAGTTGTGTAATTTTTAGTTATATGGTTATTTACTATTTTTCAATAGGTTGCATACTACTTGAAGTGACATAGTGACTTGTATAATTATGCTTAAGTTGTGTAACTTTAGTGACTATAGGGATAGAATAATAATGGTGAACCACACACACATAGGAATAATTTATGTATAGTTGGAATAGGAAATTAATCCATATATCAAATGGCTGAGTTCATACACTATGGTTTGATGTTATACTATGCATATAATAGTTCAAAAATATGTTTTTGGTAATTGATTTAAAAAACACATTTCCTAATATGTTCTAAATAACTTATTCCCTAAAATTGATCACTGCATAATCATTTATTGTTTTGATTTCCAACATCATTGAGATAATAATGGAATATTGTTACTCAATTATTTTCTACCCCTAATAGATGGATGCATCCATAATATATGCAAAGGGAAATCTATCTAATATATTTATTCAATGATTCCCTTTAGTTTATCTTGACCATATGTAGATAAGTGTGTTTACTCATAATTCTATTTATATCTAAAATTAATAACCAGGTTTGAAACAAATAACTACACTCCAAGTACCATGATTTAACTAATAATTCTATATGCTTACTTAGCTGAGTTTCTATAACTAAAATCATACACAAAAATCATTCAAAATTGATGTGTAATTGAAAACACCACCTACCTATAAGATTTACTAATTCTCTTGTTTGTTCTCCCTATGCTTTACCTTGGTTTTATCTTCTGGCCTCCCCTTTATCCATTGCATAAGATGATCTCTTTTCTAAATCCTTCCCTATGTAAACTAGGTGAAACTTCCTCTTTTTCTATATTTTATTTTTTTTAATTGTTATTTTCAATATATTTAGCTCTTTTTAGATGTACTAAATTTTAATTTTTTATATTATTTTTTGTGATTTATTGTCTTTTCTTTTTTTCCTCATTTTCAATGAAATTTATAATTTGTTAATATATGTTAATATGTAATGTTAAAACTCCATAATTTTATTAAATTAAATCAAATTAAATTAACATCCAAATATGATATAATGAATTAAAATTAAAATTTCAAAATATACAAATAACTTGTATTTTAAATTTAATTTTACCAAAATTGTTCCTACCATCATTAATAACAAAACATGCCAAACATGCAAAAGAATTCATTATGATATTCTTACTTACTATGAAAAACCATAAAGGGATACACTCCAAGAAAGTAATAAACACACCATAAACAACTATATTAATGCATTTATAGCATGTGCTAACTATTTTGATGTGTGTAAAGTTTTATCAGCTCTTTATCAACCTCCGGTGTCTCCATCTACATCATCCTCTATAATGATACTCTCCCTCTAGCATGCTTTAAGGTGTTATGCCCATAACCTATCACATGTATTAAGATAGGAATAGCTGACTTGTGACTTACTTATCCCTCTTTGATGCTATATCACATTTCTATATAAATTCATTTGGTTAGTAGGTTGGCCTATGGAGTAACCATGGCATAGATAGACTATATATAGGAGGTAGTGGGTAATTATTTATCATCATATTGTAAATTCTGCTCTTATTAAAAATTGTGGAAGTTGCTCCCTCAAAGTGGCTTGTCTATTATCATATATTCTAATATATTTCAATCATATTGGGATCTATTTTTGCTATTCTAATTTATTGTTTAAGTAATTTCATTACAAGTGGTATCAGAGTTATGATTTGGGCAATCTTGTGGGTGAAACCCTAATTTTTAAAATGTAGATATATCTAAAATATAGTTGTGAATTTATATGAAATTTATTTTTTGGTGATGTGAAATCATTAAATTAATCTTCCATTAAAATTTTAGCTCATTTGGATCTATTTTACAGAAGTTATCACCATTTTAGGGTTTTTGATAAAATTGCTCTATAGTGTGAAATTCAAAGAATTTTTTTGAGTTATTTACATTTTTGGAAAGTTTATAAATGTTTTAATATGGTATGTTCTTTGTATATTTTGATTTTAGGCTGACATAAGTCCAAACTCACTTGGTCAAATTTGGGTCAAAAGTGATAATCATGGTCAACATCGTAAACCCTTTAATGGTAGGTCCACAAACTTAGGGCCAAGGAAAGCATGCTAAAACTCTAGGTAAAATGCCACACAAGGAAGAGAGAGAGAGAGTTAGAAGGGGGGTGTAATAGATCCTTTGTACCAGGGTTCTCTGACATAGATCACAAAGTGAGCTAACTTGACTATAATGTGCAAGGCAATCAAAGTGAGGTGCAAGGCATACAATATAATATGAAATCCATACAAGATAGTTTGGTAGATATCATGATGGATTTGATAAATAATTAGTCAAATCATCTAGCTATCACTATTTCATAACACTACCATTGTGGTTTTCCCAACCAGCCTACTTCGAATCCAACTACTTTGCCATAGAGGACAGTGTTACCAAAGGTGGATATGCAAAAATTTGATGGAAAAGATCCACTCAATTAAATCAACCAAATAGATAATTTTTTTGATCTACATCATATCCTAGATGGATAAAAGGTTTACATGGCATCTTTGTATTTTGAACCTGATCAATTCATTTGGTAGCGATAGTTGTGTGCTCGAAATAAAAAGATGACTCTCAGTGTCACCTGGTTAGTTTTTATAGACGAGTTGAAAATACACTATGGTAATAGTGTGACAAACAATTACTTCAGATAAGTAGAAAAATTGTGATAGACTGGCTCTATCAAGGATTATACTCATCATTTTAAGAACCTATCCTTATGTGTAGAGATAATTTCTGAGGAGACTTGAATGACCTATTTTTGGGTGGACTCAATGACCACATTCAGCATGAGGTATGCATGTTTAATCCACTTAATATTTTTTATTCTATTATCATGTCACACAGAGCTGAGGAAAAATTCATATCCAATAAGAAGAAACCTTTCACTCACTTCAAATATCATAGCATATTGACACCAATATTTCCTCCACCTACCAGATTGACCCCTCAGCAAATTAAAGAGAAGCATGCAAAAGGATTATGTTTTAGTTGCGACAACAAGTGGAGCAAAGGACATAGATGTGATGAGAAGAAGTTATTCTACATTGAGGGATCTAATGAAGATGAAGAAGAAGATGATTCCTTCAATGATGATGAGGAAGAGATAGAGGAGGTACCTGAATATTCCCAACCTACAATCTCTTGTCATGCACTCGCATGTATTATCACTCCACAAACTCTTAAGGTGGTGGGTTTCATCAAGAAATAGAAGGTGACAATGTTGATTGATTTAGGGAGAACACATAACTTCATCAACCATAAGTTGGCCACTCGATTGAACTATTTCATCTACCCAACACCATAATTTTAGGCATTAATTATACATGGTGGAGCAATTAATTGTTCAGGAAAATGCTATATGATTAAGCTTGATATGGGTGAGTACAATCTCGATTATCCTATGTTTTCTATTCCCATGGGTAGCATAGACATTTTTTTTGGAGTCCAATGGATCATAGCCTTGGGTACCATTAAGATGAACTTCCAGGAACTATTCATGTACTTTCATTTGAAGGTAGAAAAATTAAACTACATGGATTATTGGCAAAATCTCCACAATTGATTAGTTTAATTCAGATGACCATGATGCTAAAAAAGGGGGAAGAGGGAATATTTACATGATTATGTTCCATAGAAGTTCAACCCACATAGGAATCTACACATCTGAATCTATAGATGATTCTTGATGACCACCCATCTTTTTTTAGGCCCATACCAAAAAGATTACCACCAAAAAGAGAACATGATCATGCCATTAAACTACTTCCAAAGTGTCAACCACCAAATAATAGACTATATAGATATCCATATACATAAAAGAGTGAAATAAAAAATATGGCCCATGAGATGCTGGAGGCAAGGATCATCAAGCATAGCCAAAGTGCATATTCATCAATAGTGATCATGGTGTAGAAGAAGGATGACACATGGAGGATGTTCCTAGATTATAAGGAACTCAAAAAGTACACCCTCAAAGAAAATTTTTCCTATTCCAGTAATTGATGATTTACTTGATGAGTTTCATGGTGCTAATTATTTCACGAAATTGGATCTTTGCTTGGGGTACCATCAAATTAGAATCAAGGATGAAGATGTTCATAAAACTACTTTTAGAATGCATGAGGGCCATTATGAGTTTTTGGTAATGCCCTTTGGTGTGACAAATACACCATATACTATTCAGAGCTTGATGAAAACTATTTTTAGGCCTTTTTAAAGAAAGTTTATGTTGGTTTTCTTTGATGACCTATTGATTTATATTCAAACATAGGAAGCACATCTGCAACATGTGAAACAGGTGTTGATAGTTTTGGAGAAGCATTAGCTTTATGTGAAGCCATCCAAATGTGATTTTATATTATAGGAGGTAGAATACCTAGGTCACATTGTTTCCCATGAAGGTATCAAAGTTGATACCTAGAAGATCAAAGCTATGATGGAATGGTCCATTCCAAATATTCTCAAAAATCTCTGAGGGTTCCTAGGACTAACATGTTACTACCAAAGATTTGTGAAAGGTTATGGTAGCATAGTGGTTCCACTCAGTACATTTCTAAATAAGGATACCTTCCATTGTAATTATGCTACAACCAAAGGATTTGAGAAACTAATAGTATCTATGTGCACCACTCCAATTTTGGCTACTCCAAACTTCTCAAAGATATTCAGTATTGAATGTGATGCTTCTAGATCTAGGTTGAGAGTAGTAATAATGCAGGAAGGAAGACCCATTACATTTGAGAGTCATCAATTCAAAGGTACAAATATACAAAAACCTATCTATGAGAAAGAAACAATGGATATTCCTCATGCAGTTAAACAATGGAGGCCCTATCTGATGGGTAGACAATTTAATGTGAAAATATATCATGATAGTCTCAAATACTTTTTAGAGCAAAGATTATCATCTATGAAACAACAAAAGTGGGTAACCAAAATTTTGGGTTATTATTTTGAAATCATCTACAAGAATGGTAAAGATAATGTAGTAGTAGATGCACTATCCAGATGGGATAAATCCATAGAAGCATTAGTTTATGCAATGTCCATGTTGAAAGCAGATTGGAAGGATGAGGCCAAGTTGGAATGGGAGAAAGACAAGGATACACAAGTTTTGATTCAGAATCTCCATCAAGGTACTTTAGCCTCTGACAAATTTGAATGGAAAGGTAATATCCTATGGTATAAGGGTAGGTTATAATTATGCAAAGATTTAGAGATTAAGCATAAGATTCTTGTAGAGTTGCATACATCTCTAATTAGGGGACACTCAGGGTTCTTAAGAACTTATCACATAATTAAGAAAGAATTAATTTGGGGAGCACTCAAGGGATATGTACAAAATTTTATGGCAAAATTATTGATATGCCAATAAAAAAAAGGTGAGATAGTTAAGACAATGGGTTTGTTTCAACTATTATCAATTCCTATTCAAAGGTTGGAGGAGGTTTCTATGCATTTCATCATAGGGTTGCCTTGTTCTAAAGGTAAATATGCCCATTTTTTCACTCTTTCACACCTATTTTTAACAAGTACAATAGCAACTATTTTTTGGGAGGCAATTCTAAAATTACATGGAACCCAAAAAATAATTGTAAGTGATCATGATCCTATTTTCACTAGTAATTTTTAGACTAAACTATTTTCCTATTTGGGTACTCAGCTAGATCATAGCTTATCTTACCACCCCCAATCTGATGGACAAATAGAAGTGGTTAACAAATGTTTAGAGGGGTATCTCCATTATTCTATATTAGATAAATAGGGACATTGGAAATGGCTACCACTTGCAGAATGGTGGTATAAGAAATCTTTCCATACCTATTCTAAAATGTCTCCATTTATATCACTATATGGTTACCATCCACCTTCCATCACTTCTTCATTAAAGTTGCAAACCAAGGTTTGAGATGTGGAGGAGCACATTCAACATCAATAAGAGGTTTTGGCTAGTTTGAGAGAGAATTTGGCCATGGTACAAAATAGGATGAAGAAACAAGTAGATCAACACCGTAGTGAATGAAATTTTGAGGTGGGTGACTAGGTATTTATACGTTGGTAACCTTACATGTAGATGCCCTTGAAGTAATATAAAAAGGACAACAAACATGTTCATAGGTATTATGGCCCTTATCAGGTTCTATAGAAAATTGGAAGTGTGGATTACAAGCTAGATTTACCTCATTCATCTTGCATACACCTAGTATTTTATGTTTCCTATTTGAAGAAGGTCATTGGAAAGAAAGTTTCTACCCAGATAGAGTTCCCAGAACTAGATGAAGAAGGACGAGTCATTTTGGAACCAGAGAAGATCATCCAAACATGTACTAAGAGATTGAGAAATAAATATATTAGGGAATATCTAATCAAGTGGAAGAACCTAAGTAGTGAAGATGCAACTTGGGAAGGTGAAGATTTTTGACAACAACATCCATAGTTGTTCAACATTGAAGACAATGTTGGTTTGAATGGGAAGGGCATGCTACACCCCTAACCTATTTCATGTATTAGGATAAGAATATCTGAATTATGGTTTATTTATACCTCTTTGATTTTATATCACATTTATCTATGAATCATTTGGTTAGTAGGTCAGCCTATGGAGTAACCATGGCCTAGAGAGACTATATATAGGAGGTAGTAGGTAATTGTTTATCATCATATTGTAAATTATTATCTCATTGAAACTTATGGAGGTTTCTCCCTCAAAGTGGCTAGACTATTATCATATATTCTGATATATTTTAGTCATATTAGGATCTATTTCTATTATTCTAATTTACTATTGAATTAATTTAATTACAAGTGGTATTAGATCTACGATTTGGGTAATCTTGTGAGTGAAACCCTAATTTTTTTAATTTGGCTATATCTAAAACACAATTGTGAATTTCTATTGCATTTTTTACTAGAGGTGAAAAATCATTAAATTAAGATTTCATTAAAATTTCAACTCATCTGGATTTGTCTTACAAAAGCAATTACCATTTTAGGGTTTTTAATAAAATTTATCTATAGTGCGCAATTCAAAGATTTTTTCTGAGTTATTTACATGTTTGGAAATCTTAGAAAAATTTGGCTAGGGTATGTTCTTCGTATGTTTTGATTTCAGGGCAACATAAGTCCAAAGTCACTTGGTCAAAGTTGGGTCAAAAGTGTCAATCAGGGTCGACATTGTAAAGCCTTTTATGGTAGGTCTATAAACTTAGGGCCAAGGAAAGGGTGTTGAAACTCTAGGTAAAACTACTAACAAGGAAGATATGGAGTTAAAAGGGGGATGTACTACATCCTTTGTACCAAGGTTCTCTAACATAGATCACAAAGTGAGCCAATTTGACTATAGTGTGTAAGGCATTCAAAGTGAGGTGCAAGGCATATAATCTAATATGAAATTCATACAAGATAGTATGGTAGATATCATGATGGATTTGATAAATAATCATTCAAATCATCCAGCTATCACTATTTCATAACCCCACCAGGGTAGTTCTCCTAACCAATCTACTTCAAATCCAACTACATTTCCATAGAGGAACTTGTTACCAAAGGTGGATATGCCAAATTTTATTGAAAAGATCCACTCAATTGGATCAACCAAATGAAGATTTTTTTTGATATGAATTAGATCCTAGGTGGATAGAAGGTTAGCATGGAATCCCTAAATCTTGAACTTGATCAATTCATTTGGTATTGATGGTTGTGTACTCAAAAGAAAAAGATGGCTCTTAGTGTCACCTGGTCAATTTTTATAGAGGAGCTACAATTACAATATGACAGTAGTGTGATAGAGAATTTATTCAACCAATTGGAAAAATTATGACAGAATTGCTCCATCAAGGATTATAATCATCATTTTTAGAACCTATCCTTATGTGTAGAGATAATTTTTGAGGAGAACTTGAATGACCTATTTTTGGGTAGACTCAAGGACCACATTCAACATGAGATATGCATGTTTAATCCACTTAAAATTTTTGATTGTATTATCATGGCATGTAGATCTAAGGAAAAATTCATAGACAATAAGAAGTGTCCATTCACTCACTTCAAAGATCGTAGCATATCAACACCAACATTTCCTCCACCTACCACATTGACCCCTCAATAAATTAAATAGAACCATGCAAAAGGATTATGTTTTAGTTGTTATAGCATGTGAAGCAAAGGACATATATGTGATAAGAAGAAGTTATTCTACATTTAGGGATCCAATGAAGATGAATAAGAAGATTATGGCTCTAATGATGATGAAGAAGAGATAGAAGAGGTACCTAAAGATTCCCAACATACAATCTCTTGTCATGCACTTCCAGGTATTATCACTCCAAAAAATCTTAAGGTGGTAGGTTTTATCAAGAAATAGAAGGTGACATTATTAATTGATTTGGTGAGCACACATAACTTCATCAACCATAAGTTGGCTACTCGATTGAACTATTTCATCTACCCAGCACCAACATAATAGGTAATGATTACAAATGGTGGCACAATTAATTATTTTAGCAAATGCCATAGTATTAAGCTTGATATGGGTGAGTACAATCTCAATTCTCCTATGTTTTCTATTCCCATGGGTAGCACAAACATTGTTTTGGGAGTTTAATGGCTCACAACCTTGGAAAACATTGAGATGAACTTCTAGGAACTATTCATGTGATTTCATTCTAAAGGTAGGAAAATTGAACTACATGGATTACAGGAAAAATATCCACAATTGATTAGTTCACATAAAAATGACCAAGATGCTAAAAAATAGGGTAGAGGGAATTAATGCATGATTATGTTCTATAGAATTTCAACCCACACAGGCATCTACACATCCTGGTCTACAAATGATTCTTGATGACCACCCATCTATTTTTGGGGCCATGCCAAAAGGACTAACACTAAAAAGAGAACATGATCATGCTATTTAACTACTTCCAAGGAGTCAACCACCAAATATAAGACCATATAGATATCCATATGCACAGAAGAGTGAAATCAAAAAGATGGTCCATGAGATGCTAGAGATAAGGATCATCAAGCATAGCCAAAGTGCATATTCATCACCAATGGTCATGGTGTGGAAGAAGGATGACACATGGAGGATGTGCCCAAATTATAGGGAACTCAATAATTACACCATCAAAGATAAGTTTCCTATTCTGGTAATTGATGATTTACTTGATGAGCTACATGGTGCTAATTATTTCATAAAATTTAATCTTTGCTCAGGGTACCATTAAATTAGAATCAAGGATGAAGATGTTCATAATATTGCTTTTAGAATGCATGAGGGCCATTATAATTTTTTGGTAATGCCCTTTGGTCTTACAAATGCACCATCTAATTTTCAGAGCTTGATGAACACTATTTTTAGGCCTTTTTTAAGGAAGTTTGTGATGGTTTTCTTTGATGACATATTGATTTATAGTCAGACATGGGAATCACATCTGCAATATGTGAAACATGTTTTGATAGTTTTGGATAAGCACCAACTTTATGTGAAGCCATCCAAATGTGCTTTTAGAGTATAGGAGGTACAATACCTAGGTCACATTGTTTCCCATGAAGGTTTTAAATTTGATACCAAAAAGATCAAAGATATGATGGAATGGCCAATTCCAAAAAACTCTTAAAAACCTCTGAGAGTTCCTAGGACTAATATGTTACTACCAAAGATCTTTGAAAGGTTATGGCAACATAATAGCTCCATTCACTTCATTGCTAAAGAAGGAGACCTTCCACTAGAATGATGCTACCACCAAAGCATTTGAGAAACTTAAAGTAACTATGTGCACCACTCCAAATTTTTCTACTCCAAACTTCTCAAAGAGATTCACTGTTGAATGTGATGCTTCTGGATCAAGGTTGGGAGAAGTACTAATGTAGGAAGGAAGACCCATTGAATTTGAGAGTCATCAATTCAAAGGTACAAATCTACAAAAACCTTTCTATGAGAAAGAAATGATGGCTATTCTTCATGCAGTTAAACAATGGAGGCCCTATCTAATGGGTAGACACTTTAAGGTGAAAACAGATCATGATAGTTTCAAATACTTTTTAGATAAAAGATTATCATCTGAGGAACAAAAAAAGTGTGTAACCAAAATGTTGGTCTATGATTCTAAAATCATATACAAGAAGGGTAGAGATAATGAAGTAGTAGATGCACTATCCAGATGGGATACATCCATAGAAAAATTAATTTGTGGAATGTCCATGTTGAAAATAGATTCGGTGGATGAAGCTAGGTTAGAATGGGAGCAAAACAAGGCTACATAGGTTCTAATTTAGAATCTTCAGCAAGGTACTTTAGCCTCTAACAAATTTGAATGAAAATGTAATGTCATATGGTATAATGGTAGGTTATAGTTGTGCAAAGATTAAAATCTTAAGCATAATATTCTTACGGAGTTGCATGCATCTCCAATTAGGGGACACTCAGGGTTCTTGAAAACTTATCACATAATTAAGAAAGAATTATTTTGGGAAGGAATCAAGGGATATGTACAAAAGTTTGTGGTAGAATGCTTGATATGCCAACAAAATAAAGGTGAGATAGTTAAGACCTCGGATCTGTTACAACCGTTAGCAATTCCTAGTCAAAGGTGGGAGGAGGTTTCTATGGATTTCATCATAAGGTTACCTTGTTCTAAAGGTAAGAATGTTATCTTGGTCACTATGGATAGGCTTACAAAATATGCCCATTTTTGTGCTCTCTAACACCCATTTTTACTAAGTACATTAGTAGCTATTTTTTTGGAGGTAGTTCTAAAATTACATGGTACCCAAAAACTAATTATAAGTGATTGTGATCCTATTTTCACTAGTAATTTTTGGACTAAACTATTTTCCTATTTGGGTACTCAGCTAACTCATACCTCATCTTACCACCCCCAATTTGATAGACAAATAAAAGTGGTTAAAAATGTTTATAAGGGTATCTCTATTGTTTTGCAGTAGATAAATAAGAACATTGGGTTAAATGGCTACAACTTGTAGAATGGTAGTAAAAAACATCTTTCCATATGTCTTCTAAAATGTCTCCATTTCTAGAACTATATGGTTATCATCCACCTTCCATCACTTCTTCATTAAAGGTGCAAACCAAGGTTTGAGATGTGGAGGATCACATTTAGCATCAACAAAAGGTTTTGGCTAGTTTCAGAGAGAATTTGGCCTTGGAAAAAAACAAGATGAAGCAACAAGCAAATCAACACCATAGTGAATAAAATTTTGAGGTGGGTGACTAGGTATTTATACGTTTGCATCCTTACAAGTAGATGACCTTGAATTAATAGAAAAAGGATAAAAATCTTGATCTTAAGTATTATGGCCCTTATCAGGTTCTAGAAAAAATTATAAGTGTGGATTACAAGCTTGAGTTACCTCATTCATCTCGCATACACCCAATATTTCATGCTTCCTACTTGAAGAAGGCCATTGGACATAAAGTTTCAGCCCAGATAGAGCTCCCATAACTAGATGAAGAAGGATGAGTCATTTTGGAACTAAAGAAGATCATCTAAACATGTACTAAGAGGTTGAGAACCAGAGAGATTAGGGAATATATGATCAGGTGGAAGAACCCGAGTAGTGAAGATGCATCTTGCGAAGGTAAAGATTTTTTGAAATGATATCTAGAGTTGTTGAATGTTTAGGAAAACATTGTTTTGAAGGTGAAGGGTATGTTATGACACTAACAAATCACGTGTATTAGGATAGGAATAACCAACTTGTGGCTCACTTATCCCTCTTTGGTGCTATATCACATTTCTCTATGCATTCATTTGGTTAGTAGGTCAGCCTATGGAGTAACCATGGCCTATATAGACTATATATAGGAGGTAGTGGGTAATTATTTATCATCATATTGT
Organism: Torreya grandis; assembly: GCA_037957365.1. NCBI lineage: Eukaryota > Viridiplantae > Streptophyta > Pinopsida > Cupressales > Taxaceae > Torreya > Torreya grandis. Next base: position 1,425,178 of record JARHVA010003253.1, read on the forward strand.
GAATTCTACTCTTATTGAAACTTTTGGAGGTTACCTCCTTGAAGTGGCTTATCTATTATCATATATTCTGATATATTTCGGTCATATTGGGATCTATTTCCACTATTCTACTTTATTGTTGAAATAATTTCATTACATAAGGTATGAGTTATCTTGAATTCACCTCACAACAAATAGTTATTTAGATCAAATCTCATGATAAATATATAATTATAATTATATCTGAAATAATACATTACTATGCTCAAAATGTAAATGCATACATTAACCAACTCACATTAAACAATCATGTATCATGATGTATCCAAGTAATATTTTACTATCCTAGAATAGGATAAATCTCAAACTTAGTAAAAAATATAACCAATATCATATATGTTCACTATAAATATACATGAATAGTTAAATAGTTTTCTTATCAAGAAGTCAAAATGCAACATCATTCCCCCTTAAAGTTAATCATCATCCCAGATGACTCTTTTTTTAATATAATTTTTAAAATAAAAATATTATTCAATGAAAATAACATAATATAACATAATCAAGCAAATAAATGTGGAAATCTCTTGAAGAACACAACATAGTCCTCTTATGCAACACTATCCTCATAGTATTGGTCCCAATGGACATTACAATGTGACATCTCTTTATTATGCAAATGAATTTTATCTTTGTCACTTACCTTGATTGGTTCTACCATGACCATCTCGATATCTAGAACCTACAAAGCATTTATATCCAATACATGCATAAGACCAGCTATAAATTTTTTAAGGTATTAAAATTGGAATAAATTATGTAAAAGATCCAGTTATGGTGGAAATGCAAGCATATACATTATAATATTGACCACTTATAACACCTCAAAGGGTCCCACATATCTCGATGCCAATTTTAAAGATTTTATTGAATTTAATCGAGCTCTTATGCAACTTTAATTACAAAAATACTTTATCACTATCTACAAAGTGCCTTTATATCATCTTAAAACATGTATAACTCTTCTATCAATCATTTACCTCAGCTAATGTCAACCTAATTAGTCTAACTTGCTCTTCCATATTTGATAACATTTTGGGTTTGAAGACTACCATGTCCTCTAAACTATCCCAACTAATGGGTGTCCTACACCTTGTCCCATAAAGTGCCTCAAATGGTGTTATCTTCAACACTGATTAGTATTAATTTTTATATTAAAACTCAACAAATGGAAGATAATCTTCCAACTTATACTACTGGTCTATATAATATGTTCATAAAAGATCCTCAAGCACCCGATTAACTCTCTTAGTTTGTTCATCAATCTCTAGGTGGTAAGCTATACTAAATTTAAGTTTTGTACCAAAAGATAAATTTAGAGACATCCAAAACATTGAATTCATCTTATCAACATGATCTTAAATGATCTTATCTAGAAAACCATGTAACCTATACACTTCTTTTACAAATATCTTCATAAGGGTAGGTGCATCATTTGTCAAATTGTCTGGTATGAAGTGAGATACCTTGATTAGTTTATCAAAAACTACCAAGATCATATCATGCCTATTCTATGACATATTCAACCCTTTTAAAATTTCCATGGTGATCACCTACCATTTCCATTCTATGATATCATGTGGATATAATAATCTAGTTAGATGCATATGCTCATATTTCACTTATTGACATTCTCGACAAAATGATAGATAATTAGCTACAGATTTCTTGATTCCTTTCTATAAATATAGTGGTATAAGCTCTACTATGAGTTTTTTCACTTTTGGATGTACTCAATATGAAACTTTATGTAATTCATTTAGCACTATGATTCATAGATTCTCATGATCTATCACATACATTCATCTATTGTAACATAATAGATCATCATTCTCCCAACTAAAGCCTTTGTATCAATGATTCTAAGCCTTCTTTGATATGTTTTTTATGAATTGATCATATAATTCAACTCCTAGAGATAAATAAATCACTCAATCCCTGAAGGTACTCCTGATAGTGGCTATAATGCTTATGTATCTTCTATAGGTAAGAGCATCAGTTACTCTATTCTCCTTGCCTTTGATATAACTAATGGTAAAATAATAATAACAAGATAAGAACTCAATCCATTGTCTCTAATGAGCATTCAAATTAGGTTGTGTGAAATAGTACTTTAGTCCCAATTTATTGATATTGATCTCAAAAGGTTTTCTAAATAAGTAAAGATGTCACACTTGCAAATAATGAACAATGATAGCATACTCCAAATCATGAAGGGCATAATTCACCTAATGTGGATTTATATTTTAATATTAATAAGCTACTATTATACCATATTACATAATTAATCAACCTAGTCCATATCCTAATGCATCTATGATGATAGAAAATTGACCATTGGGGTCTAGAACTTTGAACACTGATGATGATGTAAGCCTTATTTTAAACTTTTGGAAAGATAGTTAACAGTTTTTTGAACAAAAAAATCTATTGTTCTTCCATTTCAAATAAGTAATTGGATTTTCTACTTTTAAAAGTTTATGAATGAACTTTATATAGTAGCTTTATAAACACATGAATCTTCTAACCTCATGCACATTCTTCGATGTTGGTCATTCCATAATGGCTCTAATCTTCCCTAGATCTATAGAGATAATGTGTTCCAAATATTGGAATTTTTCCTATAAAAACACATACTTTGATAACTTTCCATACAACTTGTGATTTCACAACCATTACAAAACCAATTCTAAATGTTGCAAATTCCCCTCTTTATTCTTTAAGTAGATAAGAATGGCATCCAAAAAGAGTAACATAAAGTGGTCAAGGCAATTTTTGAATACATTGTTCATGAGATTTATGATTGTTACCAAAGCATTAGTTAGTATAAATGGTAACACTATAAACTCATAGTAATCATACCAAGTTTTGAATTTTATTTTTGGAATGTATTAATTCCAAATCTTCAACTAATGGTATCTTGTTCAAAGATCAATCTTAAAAAATATTATTGCTCCTCATATTTGATCAAAATGATCATATATATGAGGTAGTGGATACGTATATTTTATGGTTACATTTTTAAACATTCTATTATCATTTCATAGTCAAAGGGTACCATCCTTCTTCTTGACAAAGACAACTATTACACTACATGGTGACACACTTATCCTATTTAACCCCTCAGCTAACAATTACTAAAGTTGAGCATTCATTTCACCCAAATTGATGGTTGTCATCTTAATTTAGATTATGTAAATATTTGAGTTTATGATCAAAATAAAATTATGGGAGCCACTATGAGAAGCTACAAACTGATTCCAAGTGGTGGTCCTTGAATTAATATTCATTTCCAGCTTTTTATTGGTCCATCAAGTAGTTGTATTACAAGCCAACTAGTATGCTCCCCAATCTACCCTGGTTACCTTGAAGTTGTTTTGAATTTATAAAGACTTTTACATCTCTATCATCCATGTCTTAGCTCCATCACCCAAAACAACCCCATTAAACTTCATTGGACTCACCTTATTTGTGTCTCTGGCCAACTCTAGAACAACCTAGGCTCTAGCATCCTAAGGATTTTCTTTCTCAGATAAATGCTCTTCAAGTTCATCCTATTATTCCTCTTCCTCATGATCATGAACCACCTACTCCATAGCTATAATCCAATCTCTAATCTAATTCATAACTATGAGAGTATGCTCCATCTTCATTGACTCCTCGGTAACAAATCAACTAAAATAAAAAAGGCAGTTATTGTCATTAGAATTTAAAGGACCCTCTCTAAAAAATCTTGATTTCACCATAATTATTTATATCAATAAAAGGATATGAAAATATTAGTGGACTCATTAGGTCAGAGAGTTTGAGCCATGTTTTTGATATGACATGTAACATCTCCATTGAGATCTACCTAGAAATGAATGATTTATTTTCAAAATAAACACATATTTCAAATTAGATTACATCTCAAGAATCTAACAAAGATAAGATAAAGTGCACATGCATGATAATGGAAAACAAATCATACTACATCATAAATCATAGATCTCTAACAACATGAGAGTGTGTCAAAATTAAAATATATAAAGTACTTATAGTAACTTAGCCACAACTGATATAAATATATAATCACCACTATTAATGTGTAATAATAAATAATTAAAAATCTTCATGATAATTTTTAATAATAATTATAATACTATATAGTGTATAAATAAGATACATGGCTTCCCTAAAGCATAGTTCTTAAAATTCAAGTACATATGGTAATCTTAAGTGTCATCTCAATAAGTAATAATTCTATTAAAAATAAGAGCATCATCCGAGTGCTTTTCCACACCAACCATAGAGTAACGATACCTTGCACTAATCCCATTAGGAAATGGTCTTCCCTTCACATATGAGTCGATAGTGACAACATGGAAATCTAGAGAGACATGTAAGTACCCATGTGATATATGATTTCTAAACTAAACATGGAGTGTATTATATAAAAATTGATCTATTGCAACATATCACACATACATATAAACCATACTCATGAAATGATAATGTCTACTAAACATAATTTGGACCAAGATTTAAGAATAGTAATATAAAAATAATCTATAGATCAATCAAATTCATACACACTACTTAATCAGACTACCTTCATCTGAAAATGCAATGTTAGTAATCTAGTGAAGTAAATCTCTCTTCTTACTCTGCATTAGCAAAACATATTCGTAAAAAGAAATTCAACCACAATATTCACATAATTTACATCTTAATACCAAATACATCACATGAAATGCTAAACATATGAGTAACAACATCACACATTTATTTTTTCAAACATATGAATGAATATTACATTATTTTCTATCCCATATTAGAAATAATGACTATAGTTTATACCACCTAGGTAAGTACACAATCAAATATAGATTAAAATAATGTAACTTTTTTCTACCTATACTATACCCTATGATAAACCATATTACCATAGTTCAATATTTTAAGTAAAACTACTAAGCCTTAAAATAAATCTAATTAAATATTCATAAATACATAGACAGACACATTAGTATTTAACAACTATAACATCTAGAACTTCATTTTACCAAACATTAGAAATCTAGTCTAGCATTTGATTAATATTTAGGGGTTTATATGCAATCATTCACTAAGTTATTTTTAAGTAATTTTTTTAATTTAGTTAATACTCCATCTAAGGGCTATAACCATAATAATATACACCTATGTTTTAAATATGCTAATAGGTACATTCAACCTAACTCTCACATTTATTAACCTATAGCTTATTATAATTTTGGTTTTACATCGCATGGTTTTAAGTAACATATATTATACAATAAGATACCTATCGTGATGAAAATTTTGATGGGTTTTATAGCATTCGTATATCGTATTTACAATTTTAAAAGTCTCGATATATTAATCTCAAATAGTACCTATGGTTAAATATATTCCCAATGGCCATCTTATGATATTATCCCACACTTTACATAATAAAAAGTAGCTATCAAGTAAGATAGATAGACTATAAATATCTATAAGAGTTCTTATATTTTATAAAAAAAATGTTTGCAATGGAGAATAATCAATAATAAGCCCTATGTTCTACAGCTATCCTAAATATAGAACATATCATTATTTTCAAATGGGATCATTTCTACCCAACCAATACTTAAGCATAATTAAAGAAACATAACTATGATTTGATATCCCATATCATAAGTAGAGACAAACATATATGTACTAAGTGTTTAATATATTACACATAATAATGTGATATTTATATTATTAATTAAATATAAATATCTTTTTTAATTTAACATGAATATAATATAGTTTTTATTTAGATGGGGATATAAAACCTTCATCCACAATAAGGGCTTTAGCTATATATGGCAACACCATATTTATTGTAATCATTGGTTAGTATTCTTACTTTCCCATAAAGTCGTTAAGAAGTCAATTCACCAACGAAAGTAATCAATGTTTTGATTAATTTACAATAGTGGTTTAAAAAATAAATGCATGGGATTACAAGTAGGGATAGATATATAAATGTAAATAGATCAAAAATATGAGATTGTCTTAATATTAAATTAAGTCAATATCAAATTAAGTTAAGATCGTATAACTAAGTAGATATTAAGGTAAAATGATTGAATCTAGCTTAAAATCATGATAAGTGAATAAATATAGTAAATGATTCGCAAATACTAACACAAAGTGGTCAAGGTAATCTCCAATTACACTATTCATGTGATTCATGAATATTGCTAGAGCATTAGTTAATACAAATAGTAACATTGTAAACTCATAGTGTTCATATCAAGTTCTAAACATTGTTTTAAAAATTTTCTCATCTTGAATCATCAACTAATGGTATCCTGATTGTATATCAACTTCTAAAAATACTATTACTCCTTTCATTTGATCAAAAAGATCATCTATATGAGGTAGTAAGTACCTATTTTTGATGGTTTCTTTGTTCAACATTATATAATCAATTCATAGTCAAAGGGTACCATCCTTATTCCTTAAAAAGATAATCATTTCAACCCATGGTGACACACTTGTCCTTATCAATCCCTTAAACAATAATTCTTGAAGTTGATCCTTTTTTTAAGCCAACTCAGTGTTTCTCATCCTACTTCAGATTTTGGAATTATGTGAGCTTTTGATAAAAATAAAGTTGTGGGAACCATTGAGATTTGAATATAACCACAAAATTATCCCATGTGGTGGTGGTTAAATTAATATTCATTTCCATCTTTTTTTTGACCCACCAACTACTTACTTTTCCATCCAACTAATATGCTCCACAAACTACATTTATTTTACCTCAAAGTAGATTTGAATTTATAAATACTTCTCCATCTCTATCAACCACACCTTGAATCCATCACCCAGAATAGTCCCATCAAAATTTAATGGATTCGCCTTATTCATGTCTTTGGCCAACTCAAAAACAACTTGGGCTCTAGTATCTTGAGGATTTTACTACTTAGCTAGATGATCTTCAAGATTATCCTGTTGTTCCTCTTCTTCATAACCATGAACCACCTACTCTAGAGCTATAATATGATCTTTGGTCTCATTTATAACTATGAGAATATTATCTATCTTTGTTTAATGCTTAGTGGTAAATTTAATAGGATCAAATGGAGGATTGTTGTTATTGGCATTCAAATGACCCTCTCCAAAAAATTTCACTTTTTCCATCCTTCCTTCTATCAATAGAAGAGTATGAAAACTTTAGTGGACTCATTTAGTCCTAGGGTTTGTGTCATAGCTATGATAATACATGTAACATCCCAAATAGGATATACCTATAAATGCATGATTTTTTTAAAAATACACATATATACCAAATCAGATTACATCCTAAAAATATAACAAAGATCATATAAAGTACACATGCATGATAATGCAAAACAAATCATATTACATTATAAATCATAGATCTTTAACAACATGAGAGTATGTCAAAATGTAAATATAGAAAGTAATTATAGTAACTCATCCATGACTGATACAAATATACAATCAACACTGTTAATGTGAAATAATAAATCATCACAACTCTTCATGACAATTTTCAATAATAAGTAAAAATTAATAGAATTTACAAATAAATAACATGACACTCTTGAAGCATAGTTCTAAGACTTCAATTATATGTGATAATCTCAAGTGTTGTCTTGATAATTAGTATTATTGTGGGGAGGAAGAGCATTATCCGAGCACTTTTCCACACCAATCATGGAGCAACAATCTCTTGTACTAATCTCACTAAGAAATAGACCTCCCTTCACATATGAGTAGATAGTAATGGTGTACAAATCTATAGAGACAAGTAAATACCCATGTGCAATATTTTTTTTTTAAAACATGTTGTGTATCATAGAAAAATTGATCTATTACAAGATATTTCACATGCATGTAAACCATACTTATGAAATGATAATGTTCGACTAAACAACTTTGACCAAAAATTTAAGAGTAGTAATATAAAAATGATCTATAGATCAATAAAATTCATAAACACCATTTGATCAGACGGCCTTCATTTGAAAATATAATTTTAGTAAGCTAGTGAAGTCCATCTCACTACTTACACCATATTATCAAAGTTGATTGGTCAAATACAATTCAACCACAAGATTCACATAATTTACACCTTACTAGCAAATACATCACATAGCATGCTAAACATACATGTAACCATAACATATATTTATTCCTTCAAACATATGAATGAATCTTACATTATTTTCCATAATATATTAGAGATAATGACACAAATTTACACCAATCGAGTAAATACACAATCAGTTACATATTTAAATAACACAATTTATTACTAGCAATAATACACCCTATGATATCCTATATTATTACAATCCAGTGTTTTAAGAAAAACTAATAAGACTCAAATTCAAGATAATTAAATAGCCATAAATACATTGAAACCCACATTTGTATTTAATAGCTAGAACATTTGGGACTTCATTTCATTGAAACATAAGAAATATATACTAGTATTTATTCTAAATTTATGGGTTTATATGTAAGAATTCACTAAGTTATTTTTATTTGATTATTTTAATTTGATTAATAATCCATCAAAGGACTATAACCGTAAGAGTGCAGCCCTATGTTTTAAATATGCTAATAGGTGCATTCACCCTAACTCTCACATCCAATAACCTGTAGTTTATTCCAATATTATTTTTACATCAAATACTTTTAACTCACATATGATATATAATAAGCTACACATACCTATCATGATAAAAAAATTATTGCTTTTCTACCCTTCGCATGTCTTATTTGCGTGTTTAGAAGTTTCTTGATATATTAATCTCAAATTGTACCTATGGTTAAAAATATACCAAATGGGCATATTATGATATTATCCCACCATTTACATAATGAAAAAGAGATATCAACCAAGATATACAAATTGAAATTCTCTATAAGAGTTCCTATATTTTAATAAAATGTTTATGATAAAAAATAATCAATACTATGCCATATGTTCTATAACCATATTGAATATCAAACATATCACTATTTGAAAAAGGTAGCGTTTCTACCAAACCCATCTTTAAGCATCATTAGGGAAATGTAATTATGATTTGATATCCAATATCATAAGTATAGATAAACATACATATACTATGTGTTTAATCTATTACACACCATGATGTGATATTTATATTATTAATTAAATATAAATATCTCTTTATATTTAACATGATTATGCTATAGTTTTCCTTTAGATGGGGATATAAAACATTCATCCATGATAAGGGGTTTAGATATATTTTATGACAACGTATTTATTGTAATGATTGGCTAGTATTCCTACTTTCTCATTAAGTCATTAATAATATAACACACCAACTAAATTCATTCATGTTTTGATTAATTTACAACAATGGTTTTAAAAATAAAGACGCATGCTTACAAGCACAACTAGCTATATAAATGTAAACAGATCATAAATAGGAGAATGTTTTAATATTAAACTAATTTGATATCAAATTAAGTTAAGATCATAGAAAAACATTAATATTAAGGTACAATGATTGACTATGGTTTTAAACCATGTTAAGTTAATAACTATAGTGAATGATTCAAAGCATTCTTCCTTTAATTACTTGAGAGCTAATCCAACAATCTATTTTATTTATGTAGGTTTAAATGCAAGTCAACCTTTTTAAATAATGATGCCAAAGATAAACCGTGGTTCAGTTAAATTTCTTATTGTTAAATTATACATTAACCAATTACATACTTCACTGGTGTAAAAAGAGATGCCATCATAGATATCTACACAATATTAACCAGTGTAGGCTACTTCCAAGTATGAAAGCTAATTGTAGTGTTTTCTTCAACATTAAATAGTGTAGATTTTAGTTATACAATGATTTATTATGTTTTATAAGGTTGCATTCTAAATCAAGAGTCATAGTGACTGGTATAATTGTGCTTAAGCTATGTAACTTCAATGATTACAAGAATAGAAGAATAATGGTGAACCACACACATACATGGTTAACTTATGTATATTTTGAATAGAAAATTAATCCGCATATCATATGGTTGAGTTAATACACTATGGTTGGATGCCATAATATGACTATAATAAATTTAAAAGAAACCATAACTGGTAATTGATTTCAATAACATACTTCCTAGTTTTTTCTAAATAATTTATTCCCTAAACATGGCTATTGCATAATCATTTACTGTTGCAATTTCTAGCAGGAATATTATTTCTCAATTATTTTCTACCTTTAACAGATTGATGCATCAATAATTTATGCAATGGAAAATCTATCTAATAGATTTATTCAAGGCTTCCCTTTAATGCATCTCGACCATATGCACACAAGTGTTTGCTCATAATTCTATGTTTTTATAAAAGTAATAACTATGTTTGAAATAGATAACTAAACTCTGAGCATCATGATTTAACTAAGAATTCCATATGCTTAGTTGAGTTTCCATAAGAAAAAGCATAGACAAAAATCCTTCAACATTGATGTATAATTAGAAACACCACCTACTTATGGGATTTATTGATTCTCTTATCTATTCTCCCTATGTTATGCCCTAGTTTCATATTTTGGCCTCTACTTTCTCGAATGTATAAGATTATATTCTTTCTAACACTTTTTGTATGTAAAATAGGCACAACTTCCTCTTTTTCTAATTTTTTGTTTTCTTGTTTATTTATTTATTTGTTCTTTTGAATATATTTAGCTCTTTTTAGATTTTATAAATTTTAATTATTTCTTTTCATTTTTATGTTTTACTATCTTCTATATTTTTTCCTCCTTTTCATTGAAATTTCTATTTTTTAATATATTTTAATATAAGATGCTAAAATGCCATCATTTTATTGAATTAAATTAACATCCAAATATTATATAGCCAGTTCAAATGATAATTTCAAAATTTCCAAATAACCTATATTTTAAATTTACTTTTGCCAGAATTGTTCCTACCATCATTAATAATAAAATGTATCAAACATGTAGAAGAATTCATTACGTTATTTTTACTTAATCTGGGAAACCATAGATACTTTAAAAAATTAATAAACACACCATAAACAACTATTTTTAATGCATTTGTACCATATGCCAATGATGTGATGTGTGTAGGGTTTCTCCAACTCTTTATTGACCTTTGATGTCTCCATCTACATCAATCTATCCAATAATCGTCTTCTGGTAGCATGCTCTAAGGGATGAGTTCTCCTACATCCACCTCACGACAACAGGTAATTAGATCATATATCATGATAAACATATAACAATAAATATAACTAAAACAATATATTATTATGCTCAAAATGTAAACATATACATTAACTAGCTCAAACTAATAAATCATCTACCATCATGTATTTAAACAATATTCTACTATCCTAGAATATTATAAATCTTAAATTCAGTCAAAAATATAACCAATATCATATGTGTCCACTATAAATATCCATGAATAGTCAAATAGTTTGTTTAACAAGGAATTGAGATGTAATCCATGTATTACATAAAGGCCTAAACATGCATTTAATTATGTTGAAGACTTGACAAAAAGAACTTAGTTATGGTGATTTATTATATATGTAATGCAAGTATATATAGAAGCTAAACACTTTGGATAAAAGGGATAATTGCTTGATTCAAACTAAAAAATACAAGAAATAAATTTAATAAAGATCATTCATACCCCCCTCTCCCCCACCCCTTTCTTGGTGAAATGCTGTTAATTTCATCACGATCATTTATGTCCTTTGTTAAGACACATATTGGTTACTTGAGCTTCATATATCCTAAATATGTTAAAGTGAAACTAAAGAGGAATATATTTCTATCATGGTATAAATATTATTTTATTTACATGTGTGCTCAGTAGTTTCTACAATTAAAAATCACTAGTTAAAAGCTAAATATTAGTCTATATCCAATATGCAATTTTTTTCATCAAATGTATAATTCAAAAGCTTAAAATAATTATTTCATGTTTTATTTCCAAAATTTACATATTTCAGGATTATTCCATAATAATACATCTCCACGAATGTTTTTATAATCACGCATACCTTTTTTGCACTGTGCACAAATTATATGCTTAGTAGTTGCCTGATATCTATGTGGATCCTATGATGATAAAAGGTGAAATATCATCTATCAATGAAAATGTGTTTCAACAAAGTAACCTTATATGCTTAGTTTTATTATAAAATCTTTATTAAATAAGCATCTTTAAGTTAGATTGTATAATGGAAATAGAAATCTATTTTTTCTCTTACTTCCTTCACAATGAATATCAATAATCATACATTCCATATATTCAATCTTATTTTACAAACATAATTTTTATTTAAAAAGGAAACCTAATGGAGTATCAAGGGTTTATAATGTGTGCAAATAATTTATGATGTTCACACATTTATCCAATGGTCTTAAAATGCTCATTAGAAGATACCACATAAAGAGATTATTTGGTACCATGATCTACTCATCGACCCTCGTGGGGAGTGGAATGTTTCTATAAAGAGATACTAAAGAATAATTTTTCTTCTCAGTCTATTGATCAATCATTGATCTACTAAACATGCATTAATATCTACTTAATTTTAATGTATAGTTCTATTTTCCTATAATTTGATATTGAAATAGGGGATCCATCATAATTTTCCTCCGTTCCTTTTTTTTCATCCTCATAATCCATAAAAAAATGTTTGACCATAATGGAAACACCAAGATCAACTATTTCATTTTCATTTTTGGTTACCACTATTTCACCTTTATTTTCTTGCTAGTTCTTTTATTGATTACGTTTTCTTTTTATAGTCTACATTTGTTTTAAATTTTCACCAGCCATTTTTCCTTTTAATGATTTATTTCTATTAGTTTAAAACATATCTTTTATCTTATAAATAATATTTTTTATAGAGTATGCATTCATCTTGATAGCTACCATGTGGATTTGTGGTTCTTTTAAAGAAGTTTCACAATTATTGTTAAATAAAAATTTATCCCTTTTAATCTATCAAATATAAATTTTCATTTTATCTATACATATGAATAATTATCCATATATATATTCTACCAAAACATATTGTGAGAATTTTCTACATTGTCTATACCATAATGCAATTATTTTTACTAGTAACATGGTAATGTCTCTAGACAAAAGTTCTCACCAACTAAATTAAGAGTTACTCATGTTTATTCTTTGATCTTAATCATCCCCATAGCAGAGTTATTAATGTTATCTCTTATTTATTTTCATGGATGAAAGGACACTCTTGTACATGAATACCCAAGATATATTGAGAATTATATAGTTATTGTTTATTACATATAATGATGTTTAAATTTAATGTTTTCAAAGCCTAATGTGGCACTATCACCATTTTGTCCAATGATTTGTTGGACCCTAAAATATTGGCATTACCAACTATGCCTAACCATGACCTTGTTGTTAACAATATTCTTATTTTGGTCTTAGACAAATGTCATCATCAAATTCTTGTCAGGATAACGCCTTTATTAGACATGAATTTTAACTAAGTTATTGTTTAACAATAATTTTCCATCAGGTATGGTTCATGAAAGAATGATGGTAGAGCAGAATGAAAGAAATAGTCAAAATTTTGAAATTGGTCATGGGCAGGAAGGTTAGGAAAGTGAGGAAGGAGATGGAGATAAACTAGATCTAAATGAGATGGGAAAACTTTGGGCTTAGATTTCCATAGGTAGAAGCTATGAGGACATCATTTATTATGAGTAGAGCAATAGAAATTTTAGAATAAATTAACCTGTCCAAGATGTTTTATCAAATATGTTTTATGGATGGTTGTTTCCACTTGGTGGTGTTTTCCCTTGAGGGTAAATGTTTTGTTTTTTCAATGAAGGACCAGATCTGGTCATATTCTATTTGATTTTGGTTAGAAGAGGAACTTGTTTCTTTGGGTTCATAATCATTGAGATCTTGATGGTGGCTTCTCCATTAATTCATAGAGTTGGGTTAGTTATAACTATCAGAGCCATCCTTATGAAGGAGATGGATTTGGGAAGAAGAGTCCTATCTACTTTGTCTCTGTCCCAATCTCTAAGAGTAGAATAGGTAGACATCCAATGACTACCCTTTGCGCATTGGGTGGTGATGGTTTGATGAAGATCACCAAAAATATAAAAGGAATGTTCGACGTATGGGGTAATATTTTTAGTTTTTGTGGTACCTCCTTTGGTAAACTTTGTGCCTTGCTTGATTTAAATTAGGTTCATGTTTTTAACATAAATTTTCTTTGTGGTGGTGTGGCAAGGGATTTTAATCTATTAAGGCTTGTTGCCTTAGAAATTAAAAAACCCTAAATTGGTATAAAATCTTTTATATTTAGTTTAAAAACATACTTGATGAAGGAAGGATTCTATTTAAATTTTAATTTTGGATGCTGGAACATGGAAATGGAGAAAGCCTTGTGCAAGTTTTGTTGCTACCTATTTAAGGGTGGACCTGGTGTATGTTTTTGGAAAATTTCTATGGAGAGGCATTTGAGGCCTTAATCATACCCTCATTTCTAATTTGTTATGAGTTGATGACCTATTTTAAACTCTCATGGTTAGTAGGGTTCTCTTCTCTTAATTTTTAAGTGTTTGTTTCAAACCAGATCTCGTAGGTGAGGGGATCTAGAAAGTTTTTAAATCGGGTTGTCATTTCTAGAGACCTAGACCTTTGGTTGTGCCTAGATCAATTCTTCATGTAATCAAAATAGTATGTTAGTTAAAAATTTTAGTTTATTCCTTATGGAATCTAGCCACAAAATGTTTTAGGGATCCTAGTGGGGATCCTCCTATAGTTTATACTAGGATTGGGCCCTGAGAGGACCCAGATTGTTTGTCACTCTAGAGACATGGGCCTTATGCTCCTTGAATCTAGGGTGGTTACTAGAGAATTTTAAAACTTAAAGGTTCCTATTCCTAATTAACTTATTTTTCTTGGTAAGGATCAGGTTGGGGATTGGGTTCTTAGGGATCTTGATGGTTATCAGGAGAACTGGACCTCCTTCTATGTCTAGGTTAGCGGTGGTTATTTTAGAGACTTTGACCTCATAATAATTTATTCTAAGATGATTTTTGGTCAATATAAAATTGATGGATGCTCTATTTATGTTAGCTCCTGTTGGGGAGTTTGCAAGGTTTATTTCCCTAAATTAGATTTGAAGGGTTAGTTTAGAATTTTGGGCCTTGCACTCTTTTAAGTCTGGAATATATTATGATCCATTTAAAAATAGAACATATCCCTTGGAGCCTTGGACCTCCTTTTGCATCTAGGATGGTTTTCGATCTAGAAAAAAATGAGCTATTAGTCACCTGAGGATCTTGGGGATTTTTTGAGACATAGACCTCTTCTATGTCTAGGGTAATTATTGGTCTAGCAAACACTAGATGGTTGCCACACCTATCAAATATGGTGTTCACTTTTCCTTTTTGGGTTCTTAATCCATTCATAATTTATTATTACTTCTTTTATATTGGATTCTTATTGTACCCTTGATCAACTATTTCTAGCTAAGAGGATATTTGATCCTCCTTTTGTTTCTTTTATTGTCATCCTTTTTTTTAATCCTAATCAATTATTTTTTACTAGAAAGAAACTAAGACCTCCTAATATATATGAAACTGATATATATATACCTATTATCAAATATGAGTAATCTTAATCTAAACAATTTTCCATCAAATAAAATGAGCTCTGCCTGATCTAGAAGAAGTTGCAATATCTAAAATAAAATAAAATGGATAAATAAAATAAAAATAAAAAATTCATAAAGGCCAAAGACGCACTTGTAGAATTTAGAAAAAGGCAAACATAATCAAAATATTTTTAGCACTTGTGTGTTTCCTTTGATAAATTTCATTATTTGTTGGAGCTTGCTTTGCAAGCCACATGGATCTTCGATTAGACAAATAAACGGTCTTGGGTTAGAATATGTCAAAACATATATTATGGATTTTATCATATTTCATTTTTATACCCAAAAAATAATGAGAGATGTGGTATAGAGGTGGATGCCATGCACAAAAGGGCGCTGGCAGTGGGAGCTCACCATATACATGTCAAAGTGTTTTAGGTTTATCTAAAATAAATGATTTTAAATACCAAACCTTTTCATCATACGCAATTTTTTACTTGTTGAAATACGTTATTAATGGTTAAGAATGGACTTATAGATAGCGAATTATTGCCTTTACATAGATTTTTTTCATGACAAATGAAATGATAATTTTAACACTCGCTTAAATATATTTTATATACTGAGTTCATTTAAAATATTAAAACCTCTCATTATTTATTTCAGCACACAAAAATTATTATTTAATTTTGTTCAAAATAAAAATCATTTAGTTAATTTAAATGCCTACTCCTTTCATTCATTTATAATTTAATTTAATTTTTATATTAATATTTACTAAAAGTGAAAATTGGTTGATAAATTTGTAATAAGTTTATCTAAATAAAGTAGGGAAAATAATAAAACATTTAAAAAAATCAATAGAGATTTTTTTAATTATTAAAAGTGTATTTAAAAAGTGCAAATCAATGAAATAAAATAAGAATAAAAAAATGGAGGCCTTACATTATGAGATTAATCATATTATTCTTGAAAAAAAATTTAATAAACAATTAAAATATTAAAATATCATATTTAATGTTTAAAATTTTAAAATTTATAATATTAAATTTGTCAGACAAATTGATGTATGTGAACATTTAATAAAACAAAACATCTAAATCAAAAACAACTTCTCATATATACTTATTAGAATATTTATTAAAATATAATTCTCAAAAACTACATAAAATAAATGTAATTAAATTAGGTTTGAATGATAAAAAATTGAAGAAATGGATATTTCTCAATCCTTAAAATTAAAATTTTAATATATCTAAGTACTTATCACTAAAAAATAAATTATTAATACTATAAGTGATACATCTCTTATAAGTGATGCATCGCTTACTGCCTTCAATGAATTTTTTTATATGTATAAAATAATAATTTTATACTATTTATTCCTATGTATGTTTAAATGTATATTTAAATATTCAATTTCTATAAATAATTAAGAATCAGTTGGATTTTTTATTTTTTATTTTTTTAATGTAACATAAGATGGTTTTATAATCCAAATTAAAACCTTAGAGGATGGTGATAAATATATGTTGTCTTAAGAACTTGAGAAAAGATTGAAAAATCACCTTATAGAAGATGAATAAATTAATTAACTCAAGTACGATGTTGACATAAACATTGAATTACCTTTATTGACTATGTTGTTCATTACCATTATTGACTATGTTGTTCATTTTTATTCAAATATCATGAAGTATGAAAAGAACAAGGACTAGATAGAAGTTTATCTACACAAGTGTCTAAGGAAATGATATTACCTTGAATCCAAATACTGACCTCTTTTCAACTTGGAATTTTCATAAAACTAAGAAATGTTGGACTTATACAGGTATTGTTAGATGAGTAATCAAAATGGATAATAAGTGTTGAGTTGAAAATGATAGTTCAATGAACATTTTTATAGGAATAAATCTAGTTATCTTGAGTGAATTTTAGATGGCCAATTTAGTTTAAATAAATTCTTGAAAATTCATTGAATATTATTATAGATCTTTTATATTGTATCCATTAATTATTGTGGATATACTTTTCCTAATGATTTGAGAGTGCATAAATCCTATTAACCATTTAATCTTCAAAATTATCATGATTAATTTATCCATATTATGACCCTAACTCCTTTCATAAGATCATGAAAATGCAATGCTTAATAAATTATATTGTCTTCTTATAAAAATATTTAACTAAATAATTTTAATGAATTGTGTTATCTATATTTAATTAAAATAATAAACATTTATTATAACACACACACACACACACACACACACACACAAGATAATTTGTGTGTGTGTGTGTATACAATTTTGAATATTATACATAGATTATATCATAATAAATAGTATAATATGGTTATATTTTATTAATAATAATTACACCGAGAGGTGTAACCTATAGTGGTATTTGGGATTGTAGTGACATGAGTGCATAACTTTTAATTTTTTGAACTGACATATAAAAATAAGTTATTTAAAAAAATATATGATAAAACATTATATATATATATATATATATATATATATATATATATATATATATATATATATATATATATATATATATATATATATATATATATATATATATATATATATATATATGTATGTATGTATGTATGTATGTATGTATGTATGTATGTATGTATGTATGTATGTATGTATGTATGTATGTATGTATGTATGTATGTATGTATGTATGTATGTATGTATATAAACACACTACATTGCAACCAGATTTTTTTATTGCTCTAGCCAAATATTTTTGCATCATTAATTTTACATTTGAATTTCTAAGGTCCCATTATTCTATCCAGAATTCTATTTTAAATTTGTTTCAAGGAAGAATAAAGATGACAATGTAATGAGAATGAAAGAAAAAAATATGCAAAACATAGGGTACAAATGTCTATTCAAGAATTAGAAGTAAAAATGAGAGAACATGCCCAATAAATGTTGACATATCATGCACTAACATATCAAGATGGTCAACATAAATTAATAAGTAGAATAAAAATAGAAATACATTCAAATCAATTCATAAATGAAGAAATAAATCAAGTATAAGAACGTAATCATGAAGCAGTTTGAAAACATTGTCGAATGAATGTTAATATTGATGCTAACTCTAAAGAAGTGAATTTAATGACCATAGAACGTGTGTTAAAAATGCCAGATAATATATAAATAAATGAAATGGATGATATTTTTGAAAATAATATACAAAATACACATAATAATAGTGGAAATATAGAGGTAGATGTAAAGATGTTATAAATGATTTTTCACCATCGTCTAGCAAAATTGGCTTCACCAAGTATGTGTTATATTTGTCAAGAAAGTTACCCTAGCATAAATATATCTTCATGACTTGAAGGTATAATTTTCCATAGATGTCAACAAGATAAAAAATATCATCTATTTTCAGGATCGAATAATACGGATCATGGTCCACATCCACTAGAACATGCATGCTTAACATAAGTAGAAGAGATGTTGATATCACAAGTCAATCCAATCCTTCAAGTCACACATGAAACTATAGGTCAATATAAATATAAATGACATATAATCAATTTTCCACAAGAAGTGAAATAAATTGTTAAGGTTTTACCACATCAGATAAATGATTTGTTGATCATTGTTCGAAGAAGAGATCAACATGGAATGAATTATAATTTTATATTTATTAGAGAGAGTATGTATGGAAATAAAATATAAAATACAACATAAAAAGTTCTATATAGATGTTCAGATTTATGAAAATGTAGTTATCCAAATTCCACCTAATTCTAAGAAAAATATCTTTGACTAATTGAACTTTGTACATATGGAGTTTGATTTAGATGTGAATGAATATGTATTTCAAGATATTATGATGGAAATAGATGAAGGAAATATTATTAATCACACAAATTTAGTGGCCTCTAAACCAACAAATGCCATGAGAGAGATGAAATTTATCCATGCATGGGTGAATAATCTTAATGCAGAACCTCAAGATATGATGGATTGACAAAGAATTGGTGCATCCCATATAAATGAGTATGTCACAAAAAGGTTAATTGATATGGCCTTTCGCACATTGTTTCTAGATGGAAGATGTGATTGGTTATAACCAAGAATGAAACAAGTATATCTACATAAATTTGTTAAACATTTGATTTGATATAGGGATCACTATTTTGGATGACACCCATGATTCAGATATTACATGATGAATATGACTATGAGATATCATACACAAAATTCATCTACAGTGTTTGTGAAAAATAGTCTACAAGACACGCCAATCAACACCAATGAATTATGTGAGCATATGGACAACATGCTACACTCTCATCTAGTTGATTGTTTGATGCATTTTGGTAATACATTGAGGGGTACAAGGTCTTATTGGGTAAAAATATATGTAGAAATAAGTGACATGTTACATCAAATTGGATCACCAAAAAGTTTCTTCACATTGAGTGTATATGATATGTATTGGCCTGATCTACATGCATTAATGTCAAGAACACCACCAACCAATCCCTAAGAATCATAAAAATGCCATTGAAAAAATATTACTGACTATCTTCATATAGTGGCATATTACATACACTTGTGACATATAATTTTTTGAAAAGAGATACTACAAAAAGGAATGAATGTGAAATATCATTGGTCTAGATATGAATGTTAACATAGAGGTTCACCATATGTATATGGGTTCATATGGTTGGAGGGAGTACTAAACATGGAGAACCTTGATTGGACAAATAATCATGATCTACAAAATGCTTAAAAATACATTGATTCTATTGTCTATGCCTGGAATCCATTTGTTGGTCCACATCAACAAACCATACAGGGATGCTATAAGTATTTTTTATATATAATTTTTGAATAGTAATTAAGTTGACTGATACTAATATACAAAATTTTATATAAGATTCAATATAGGTATTACAAAAAATTTCACAACATCCATATCTTTTAAATACACATCAAATAGAACAAGTGGATCTTGACTATGACTATGAAGAGCTGCTCAATTATGTAAAGCATCATAAAATGTGTAGAGAGGGTGCCTACCTATATAATAAAATAGGAAAGATGTTTTGTAGGTGGGATATTCACACACACACACACACACACACACACACACACACACACACACACACACACACACACACACACACACACACACACACACACACACACACACACACACACACACACACATCTATATCATAATGTGCTTACATAAACTATTTTTTATTAAAGGTACAATGAACCATGGCCATTGAATATGAATGAATAAAAATTATTTGAAGACACAAAAATAGGAGATAAAAAATATGAGCATACAAGAAATGATGATTGTGTAAATACACATAATTGAAAAATACTACAATTATAGAGAGAAAATGTAGATTGGCATCATGTTCTTACAAAACATGTGGTAATCAATAACATTTCCACATATGTGGCAAAAGCTAAGAAGAGTTATGAAACTTATCATCAATTGTTAAGGTGACTTGCAAACATTGAAAACCCTAATGAATTAGCATCTATAGCATATAGAAGACTCCTAACAAAAACCCTGGTCAATAGAGAAATTAGGGCACAAGAGACATGTCCTATGTTAATGGAACCCCCATTAGTAGAGAGTAGTATAATTTTTCTCACTTTGAATGTTTCATGTGAATTGTTTAAACTGGTGACACATACTAAAGAAACAAAAAATGATAAACCCTTAAAATATTTCATTGATGGATACATGAATAGACATTATGAAATGGAAAGTTTTTCAATTATAGAGATATATAGATCATGGTCATATAATCCCAAGTGAAGGTGAGAAAATAAATGGGAGGTCAGGAGTGTGGAAGATATTTTTAGAGTATTCCCAATGCTTACTACAATGCCTATATGGGATTCAGAAAAATGGGTTGATTTTTATTAGTCAAAGTTATTGCTTTACAATCCATTTCATAATATAGAAAGAGATATCATAATTGATGATGATATAATAATATCAGACTAGGAGTCACTAAATTACAATCCTTGTCATGTAGAGTGGAGGACTATCCTCGATGACCATGAAAACTAAAGAGATGCTAAATGTGATGATGTTCAATCCATTCATCAAAATATAATCGAACATGAGTGAGAAATTATATCAAGGCTACATCATGGGAAAATTATATAATTATCAGAATTGGATATGTTGGGTAGAAGATATATTGATAGACAAGCACCATAGAATCATGAATATAAAGGAGAAGAATCCACAACTTTAGTTATAAATTTCATAAGCACAATAAAATATAATGGTTTACTCATACTAGATGATATAACAAGTAAAATTTCATATGGAACCATAGGTTTCAAACCAGAAAAGGCACTTGATATAATCACGAGACATTTTCTTCAGAATCATAATGTCGTACCACTATGTATGATAATTCAAAGAATAGTAGGAACACAAAAATCACATCTAATTGGTGTCATTCATGAATATTTTAAAAATGAATAATCAAATATACAATTTTGTCTACTTATATTAATTGCACTAACTAGAGTTGAAACATTTTATATTGGTGCTTCAATAATCCACTCAACACTACAATCCCAATTATAGATTTTACTAAATTAGAAAGAACAAGACTCACAAGTTTTAAAGAAGAAATGTGTCATATAAAATACATATTGATTGATGAAATGAGTTTAATTTGGGATAAAATGTTTTATAACATAGATTTAGGACTTTTTCAAGCATTTCTAGAAAATTCAAACATGAATTTTAAAGGGAGATCAATCATTTTAGTAGGAGATTTGGGCCAGCTACCTCCTATGAGTGATCAAGCACCATATAATTGTAATAGATATGAAAAATTATTATGGGAATAATTTTAAATAGTTATTACTTTGTATATAGTATTAAGATAAGAAGGAGAAAGTGATGACCAGAAAAGGTTTTGACAACTACTCACAAATCTTAGAGATGCACATCCAATTATTGATGATTGGAAACTATTGATATCAAGAATAAATAATATATTACATCCAAGCATTAGGGAATATTTTGAAAATTATATTAATTTATTTTCAATGAATGATAATGTGAAAAATCATAATAGAATGAAATTAAAATCATTACAAGGACTAATTGTATGGATCATTGCAAATAGAGCATGTAGTACCAATCCATCATGAGGCTAGAATGATGAATTAGATGTGGAGTTATTAATAGATAAGGATGATAAAGTGATGTTAACCTGAAACCTATGGATAGAATTAGGAGTTTTAAATGGATCTCTATGATATATTTAAAGTATAGTATATAAAACTAGAATTTTCTAAGAAAATATTACGTATTGCACACTAAGCAAATATTACCTATTTTACCCAATCTAATTCTAATAATTTGAAATATCCCTTATCCAAGCCAAGATATTTTTTTCCCAATTTGAGATAAATATTATGAAATAATCAATCCATCTGTAAAAGCATAAATGTAGATAAAATAGGTACAATTGTGCAAATAAATCTAAGTGGTAAAACAAAATTAGATTGGTTTCCATATTTTGTGTATTGGATGAAAAATTAGTAATAATTCATCATGACAATGATTGGATCCATCATATCCTATTACACTCTACCTTTTATTTTAATAATGTTTCATCTATTACAATATGTATTAATATTTAAAATTTAAAGAAGTCATTTTTAGACCATTTATGTTCATTTGAATGTCAAACCTATACACATGCATACTTTAAGTAAGTGCTTGTGACTATGCCATAATTTTTCTAATTTTTGTATGGGACATAATCAAATAGAAAAGGATAGTAGTGGAAGTTTATCCTTCCACATTTTAGTAAATTTTAACCTTAATAAGTGATAGATATAGTTTATGTTGCACATACAAAATTTGGTATTAACTAATCTTTAATAATTAACTCAGTAAAAAATAGTGAACATATATGTAGAAATCAGTTTATTCTTATTATGTTTTTCATATCTAGTTTCATTCGTTCATTTATGGTTCATCAATTTCATTATTTTTCTTTCGTTCTTCTAGTTTCTAGTAAATTTACAACATTTTATACATTTCTATTCAATTTATGTTAATTAGAGATAATACTCTGATTTATTCCAAATTATCATTAAATAAACTGGTGAACATGCACAATTTATTTGAGTTTTACTTCAAATAAATTTTCATAGGGTTTAGATAAATTCCAAAGCATTTGACACTACAATAATTTTATCTCAACCTTGGTTATAATATTTTATAGTAAAGGAATTTTATTTCAACCCCAGATTTAATCATTAACATCAAAAGCACTTTGTTTTGACCTTACATGTCATGAAAATTTACTAATCTAGTTACAAAAGTTTTTTTCTACTTGTAAGACCTAAATTTTAGTTTAATGTAGCTTTATTTTCAATTTTCAAATAATATATGGTTGTATTGGATGATAATTATTATTTAAAATCCATTTTATTTATCATTACTTGATGTGTTCCTCATGTCATCACTTGTATATTCAACCTTTGAGGAGATGAAAATCTCTACGCATCCAAGTGGCACAATAGAATCACCTTAAGGCTTGTGGCCAGTCTAAGGAATGAGGCAAGTCTCTAGATAGGGATAACTCCTTTGATGTATGACTTAAGATTAAACCCATAATAAAATTTTGAAGGGGGGAAAGGGAGAGAGATAATTAAAAACAAATATAAACTAAGGAGGTGATACCCAAAATTAATTTTATTACTTTAAACCAATTGCATTCTATACTTGAGACCAGGAAACAAACTAAAACATACACTCCTCCAATCTACAACTTCTGACATCAATGTTACTTTGTGAGGTCAAGATGAACATCTAGGCTAGGAGGACTAGACAGGAGGACTTGAATGAAAATAATAACTCACTCAACCTTGAAGCATCATAAAACACTTCACATGCCCTATAAAAAGAATCTTTCCAACTACAAATAGGTTGTGAGAATGAGATGAATTTCTAAGGAAATAAGATTGTCACTTAAGTAAAATAAAAAATTCATGTAAAAATAACTAAATACAGTCATGGAAGGTGTAAAACTTAGTCATTTTATTGATAAAAATGAGTAGGGCCCTACCATACTCAGGTGGAACATCCAAAAAAATGCTAAAATGGCTAACTCTTATAGAGTTTTGTGTGTGTGTGTGTGTGTGTGTGTGTGTGTGTGTGTGTGTGTGTGTGTGTGAGAGCGAGAGAGAGAGAGAGAGAGAGAGAGAGAGAGAGAGAGAGAGAGAGAGAGAGAGAGAGAGAGAGAGAGAGAGAGAGAGAGAGAGAGAGAGAGAGAGAGAAGAAGAAGAAGATAAGTCAAAGGGTCACAAGGACACTTGTAAAGCTAATAAATTCAATTATAAATGCATTATAATAGTATATGGGTCAAACTATTCAAGCTGATGAATAAAAAATGTCTATCCAAGTCATCAAAGTTATGCAAAGTGGCACAAAACTCCTCCTTTTTGCTTAGAAAATTTGCCTTCATGATTAGGCCTATTTTTAGGTATTTTAACTAATTATGAGAAGTATATATTATTTTAATGTAAGTTGAGACTCTCATACATTCCTATCCATGCATTGGTTAAATTCCTAGTCCTCTGGAAACCTCTTAAAGTGAGCCATCATCACGTATAGTCCAAAAAGAACTCCTTTCATGAACCCTTCACAATTGGCCCCCAATATGTCTTCAATTTTCCATGAAAATACATAAAAATAATTGGGTGACATTTTTAAATAATATTCATGGATTTGTAAGCATCAATCAATCTTTAAAGTCTATTCATGTGAAGTTTTTCACCCCTCTCACTAGCTTGTGCATTAGGCCAGTTTTGACTGGTTGAGTTGAAAGACATATTTGAGATAGTTAGGAAAATTTTAAAGGCATGAAATTTATGTGAGAGTTATCTTAAGTATCAAAATTTCCATCCATGTTCTTTTCATATCTTCAGATTTCCTACAACCCTCAAAATAGACAAAATAGTTAGAAAACACCTATTTCTACCTCCATCCATATAATTATGTTCAAATAACTAGCATGTGAGGGATCTTGATGGATTCCTGTCTAAAATAAAATATATATTATGGTCAAAACATTACATTAAAATATCTTTCTAAGCTCATTTTCTCCATCAGGTCTTGGCTAAGGATTTAGGAGGGTTTTAGCTTATTTTAACACTTAAGCTTGTTTCAAAAAAAAACTAACATTTAACCTACCAAAAAAATTACAAAAAATAATTTTTTCATACCTAACTCAACATCCCTCAACCTTTTATATTCCCATCCAAGGCCTCATGCAATATTTGAGCATTCAAATATCCTCTATCGAGCTCTTCCTTTCACTTGCACAAGCCAAATTTTGGTCCCAAGTTGAAATTAGGTTCTCCTATAACCTCTTAGATCCAAAAAGGATTAAATAAATATTTTATTTTCCCTCAAAAAATTTTAAACAAGTTTTATTACATATATCAAGTCAAAAATGAAATTGACCTCCCTTTAGATGCTAGGCCTAGTCATGTTCATAGAGATCTGACTGCAACTTAAGCCCAAACTAGCATTTGATGGATTTTAATTGTCTAATGATAGAAGATAAAAATATTTGGTTACAAAATATATATGTTATAATATCATATAAATATCACTTCAATGTGGAAATGACAAAGCTTCTCATTTGGACCTTTAGTCTTATTCTTTGCATAGTAAGTTTGCTTGTATCATTGATAACAGAAGACACCTTGTTTATTTTATATATAATTTGAGGTATTTTACATGATTTAATATATGTATTATATTATCCTAAACCTTATTAAAAATATTCCACAACCCCTGATCCACCCTTCTATCTTTTGCTTCCAAAACCTACTAGTTTCACTTAAGGGGAAGTGCCCTCTATCTGAGACAAAACAAAGGGCACTTACCCTATTTTATGAAACCATTTGTATGCATAATGAGTTTATTAAAGTTATGTATATGAAATATATATAATTTCATCACTTTTTCATATGACTAGATGATCCAAGCAATATTTCATGGGACAATTCAGGCAATGATTCTACCCTAATTGGTGGCAGAACTTTCGAGAGCCGTAACTTTTGCACCATAGCTCCGTTTGACTCCCCGTTTGAACTGTTTAAAAGATAATAATGAAGGGAAAACCTTAAGATGGAAATAATATTTTATCAATGGGTTTTTACCCACAAATTTAAATGAAAGTTACCCAAATTTAAATTTTAGTAGTATAGTCTAAAAATAGTAAGTTTCTAAGAATAATAATTCCTCAAAATTTTGTATTGTTGTAAATCATGGATTTAAAACCACTTAATGTAAATAAATATTTTTGACATTACACATACTCCTCATACCTTAAAAATTTGTATAAATGAATATATAACCTAAAATAGAGATCATACATCTCTTCTCAGAGATAGGCATATGTTTGGGTCTGCATGTTTTATCAATAAAAAATATCTTCTCCAAGATATCATTATTTAAATTATGTTTTTATTGTTTATTTAATTATATTTCAATCAAAATTTCTAATTTTTGGATCAGTAGACCCTTTACAAAAACTAAAATTGAGACAGACTACTAGAATAAGGACTCTGTATAAGGTTTCACTGTATGGATTGTGCCTTATTTTGTTTTTAACTCTTTTTAACATGATTATAATGTTATAGATCACATACAAAGGGTAGTAATAATTATTAATATATTTCAAACTCATCTATCTTCATAATACACTACATATCCTTTATAACTCTTAAAATCTCTCACTCAGTCAAGACTGAGTTTCAACTGTGTCTATATTTTCTACCTGTAGGTGTCCTTCATTACAAATGGATGTAGTTATTATGATTAAAAATATACCCTTGTGTCCCGTAATTTCACAATTCACTTAATTCATACTTCTAACCTCCCCTATCCCTTCTCAATCACTCTACTCTCATAAAGGAGTCCTTACTACCTGAATGAGATACATCTTTAGTAACCCCTACATGTATCTTAATTTTTCTCTTATTTGTATTAATAAAGTTCAAAAAAATTAATATATATGTCCCATATCATCTCATAATGTGTTAATTTTCCTAACCCTAAAATCACCTTGAGTGTCTTAGATCCAACCTTGAAACTCATGTTGGCTACCTGACTAAGACACCCCTAACTATAGGTGAACATAGGGTCTAGCATTGAAAAGTAATGAATATGACCTTGTATATTTTATAACACAATTTTATAATTAATTTGGGTCCAATATTTCACCTTTATGATCTCTTATTCACTATTTTGGCCCCTTAAACATGCTCACTATTTGTTTGCTTAGCTGAAGGTGAGTGCCTTATATACAAGGGACACCTAGGGGTACTTGTGAAACTTGAAATCATAAATAAATATAAATGTAATGATCTCCATGCCATTTTTATCCCATTTCATCCACATGAATAATTCTCAACATGAGTGAATGCATTGTTACCCACTAAAGGTGTCAAAAGACCATCTACATCTTTACAAACATGTAGATGCTACTATAGGTTTTTAGTGCATAATTTGATAGGTTTGAGCCTCTAAAAATATAATCTCCCTTATTTCTATTTAATTCATTCTCTCTAAGGATCTTAAAGTTCATAAGGTCTATAGCTTATAATTCTACATGCCTTAAATCCTTTTTCAACCATGTTATGTGATGTCCAAAACATACCCTTGGGTCTTTGTTTTCCCTTTTTAGGGACTAAAGGACTAAAATAGTTTATTAACTCCTTCAATATATTTACATCTTATAATTTTCCCATTGACATAACTAAAAATTTTATCATGTTCTAACTCATGATATGACTTCAAACACAAATTCTATCACTTTCTTCCACACATGACATGGGTATTTAGTTCTTCATTAGGATTCCTATAGGTGAGTATGTCCATGAACAAAGATTGATATCAAAATTAATAAATATGCATTGCATTGGCTATCCAAAAAAAAATTAATCCACCCTTAAACATTTAAAAATAAGTTACTTTCATGATCAAGGTCCTAACTCATTTCAAACTTCTTCTCAACATGAAAATTTCCCTACGGACACCTGAAGTTGCCCATTAATGGCTAACTATGTAATTATGAGAATGTGGTGGAAAATATGAATTTTATTGACCCCATAACCAACATATATTCTCTCTTAAAATCAAAAAAATATATTATAGTCTAAAAAACTTGAGGAAATATTCCATATCACATTTCAAAATTTGAAAACTCTTGTAGACACTAGGAAAGATATGTAGATAGACTATGAGCAAAAACACACTATTAAATTAATTCATGGAGTATTTATTTGGAGGAGTGAGATCAAGAATTAAATAAAATTTAAATTTTAAACATGATAAAACCAAACACAATCAATTACCATGACCACCATTAGAATAAGAGAATCTTTCAAATGGTGAAGAAATGCCTGTTGCACTCAAAAAGACTAGTCTAAAAATTTGAAGTGTTTTTACATAAAATAAATTTAAAGATTTAAAATAATCATGGGAGATATTTGGGTAGATATTCATCATCATCTGGTATCAAAATAAGCAAGTGGTTTATATAAAATTGCTCACAATGAAGTAAAACCTATAGGTTTCACAAAATGATTAAAAAATGTGTATAATCAACTTCAAACAAATGGTTCATAAATAAAAATTGATAATTATAAAATTTATTACTAAAAAAATTAAATTATATTATTTTATAATAATCCCTTAGGATAGTTTGTCCTAAAACTGTTTGTGCTAGTCGTACCAAGTACAAACCTACAAGTCACTTCAATATGCCAAGAAAAGTGAAAATGAATTAGAATGGTTTTGGGCAAGAAGTGTTATTTTAATATAAAAACAAACATTAATATTGTTTTTTGGAGATAAAGATTCAAAATTAAATCTTTTCCAAGTGTCACACTTCCCAAGGAGGCTGTACAAGTACCACTTTCTCCTTTTCTACTGAGAAAACTACCTTTTCTTTAAACAACCTATAATAGTTTTAGTAGTTTCATTTATATAAGGATTATAATGACACATGGATAATTAAATCATGTTTTCAAACTTTTATATTTCCTAAGAAACCTATAAAAAGCATTAAATGCACCATTTTTTACCCTTTAAATGACTCAAAATGATAAATGGACCTATAAACTAACTGACCAAAGCTAGTAAAACATTAACTAACATCAAATGACCTATACAACATCTTATTACAATAAATTACACCCCATTATAGGCCTTAAAATTTATTTTTTACAAGGGGTACACCAATTTGACTTAAAAGTCAAATTTGGTCAACAAATTGGTGACTTATAGGGGTAGTATGCTTGCCATACTAACTGGATTAGCAGCCTTATCAGTCCATTGGGATTAAGAGTCATCTAAGGAATAGGAAAAATAATATACTTTTACCATTGACTCAAATTAATTAAAATAAGATAAGTAATGACTATCTAAATTAACATAAAGTAAAAGACACACACAATAATGAAAGCAAACACACAAGACACACACATGTGCATAAGCACTTAGGTGAATTAGGAAACAACCTATTATTCATAATAAGAAAATAAACATACTTTCTTTCCTAGATTAAAAGGAAAATTTTTTGAATCGTCCTGATGGTGAGATAAAACATAGTTCCAAGTATACTTATCTTTGGATTGAATGCTTTGTGGATCAGACCTCTTCTTTAGAGCTTCACTTGATCTAGTCTCATGTAGATCATCCTTAAATAGGTCTATAATGAATAAATATTCATATTTAACATGTTCACATACTTCATACTACTTATCACTATTCATTTCATAGTCATCTTATGTATCCTTAGTAGGCATGTCTCCAAGAGGATTGATTTCTTGTTCCTTAAAAGATTTAGGCCAATAGGAGCTTGTCCCATCCTTAAAGAGATAATTTGTTTCTCCCAAATGATTGATAGGATGATAACCCATCTTGATGAATTAAAAAATGTCATCATCAAATACATATGCTTAATTAAAGGATAGATTTCAAATAATGCTTTTCCTTTGCATACTTGACTACCAATGTTGCCTTCTCCATCTTTTATCAGATCATAGCCTCCTTGAATAGTAATATATCCTACTAAAATAACTTAAAACGAGTCATTTTAAAGTTGATTAAGAACTTATTTATCCTTATCCATGGTATATTTTAATGTGATGAAAGATTTTATGATAATTTCTTCCTCTATGGAAAAGGGAAGACATCATTCTTCATCAACCCAATCTAAAATCTCTATACAAGAAGTCAAATATTCTTCAAATATGGAGGCAAAATCTTGTGAATTTCCCTTTTTTTCACCAAATGGATTCCATATGTTTATTTATTCCTCATTAACATTCATGAGGTCTTCTTTATCAATCATTAATTGAGCACATTCTTCTTCATTTGCTTCTCTCAAGATAGGTTTTTCAACATGAAGAAAACATTATTCATCATCAACCAAGCAAAGAGATTCAACACAAGAGTTTACCTTATATTAATCACTTATGACCTCTTAAGGGATTTAAAATTTAACTTCAACTGTCATAATGTGATCTCTTTTATCAAGTTCTACAAATTCTTCAACCTCCTTCATGGTGATGCCAAGACTAGGCATCTTGAAATCATGTGATCTAGCCCAATGAGGATGCCAACGAGGTAGGATTTATTCAAGAAAGATTTATCTTTCCTTATAAACTATCCAACCTTCTTTTGGTTCACATACCATAGGTACATCAAGGAAAATGGCGATGCAGTAAGAAAAAGATGAACTAGTTGGTGGACGGGTAACATAGAACTCTAAATAAGATTGTGAATGCAAGGTAGGATGCTTTTTGGGAAGCTCTTGAGGGAGGGGAGATGGGATGTGTTTAGGCATAGGATCTTCTCTTTCATCTAATCCTTAATTCACACCTTGACTAAGTATATTCATCTTTGTCTCTAGCTCCTCTATTTTCTTAGCTAAGTTCTCTTGGAAAAGTCCATCTTGAAGCTCATAGGAATCATCATGAGGATAAGGAGTGCATGAGGGATATCATAGATAAAAATAAGACTCTTGATGAAGGGTGTGAGGGGACTTAAAAATATCAAATTCATTTTCCACTTCATACTCTTTGACAATGCTTCCATCTTATTTCTTTCCCCATAATTCTATTATTTTTCTCTAGCTTATGATGTTAGGATTAGATGTCTTCTCAATTTCACACTCTTGGTCAAAAATTTTCTCCTCCTTCTCTCCCCATGACTGCACTATCTTATTCCAACTTAGGACATTGGAATTGTGAGTCTCTTTTTGAGGTCATAGGGATGCAATGTGAGAGGGAAATGAGGGTTTAAAATACACTTCCTTTTTTGCCAACATAGGCTATTGCATATGCATATTTTCCAACTAAATTTTCCTATATAGATTTATCTCAAAGACAATATTTCTATTTTCAACTCTCTCCTCTAATTTCTTCAAAAAAGGATGACTTTGATAGACTTGATTTATCTCATGAGTAGGAGTCATGAATGGCTGATAGGGAACTTGGGGAAGTGGGTATGAAGGTTTATAGACTTGGTAAGGCTGCCTCTTATGAATTTTTATCTTATCTTCCAAGGATGAAATCAAACCACTCACATCTACCAACTAATTTTTAATCCTTTGTTAATTGGATCCCTTAATAGGTACCCACTCTTTCTTGACCAAATCTAAAGTATCTCTTACATTTTAAATGACATGATTAGGAACCTCTATACCACATCCTCGATGTGTGTCGAGACCTAACATGTATCTCTCATGTCCTAAAAGTACTTTCAAGGTAGAAATGGGATGATTAGAGAAAGGACTAGGTTGACTAGGAGGGGTAAAACATTGAAATGAAGAACATAAATAAATATGTTAACATCAATATATAAAGGATAACTTAGGCTGCTTGACCAGTTGATATGTCTTCAGAGTAACCATGATGCATGAAAAGATTCCTCTAAAGGTTGATTGTTGAGAGACAACACCAAAATTTTCTCAATCTCTTCAAACAAGAGTCCCATCAAGCATGCAAAAAAATGTTGTCACTTGGAGTTGTACCTTTTAAGGAGATTTAAATATCTCCTCATCGAAGTGGCACAAAGTAATCACCTCTATGATTATGGGTAGCCTAAATAACAAGGTAAGTCTCTAGATAGGGCTAGCTCCCTTAATGTACCACCTATGATTAAACTTATAACTAAATTTTGAGGGGCGAAAAGGAGAGAGATAATTGAAAGAATATCTAAACTAAGGAGGTGACACACCAAATCAATTCGATGACTTCAAACCAATTGAATTCTACACTTGAAACCAACAAACAAACCAAAACATACACTCCTCCAATCTACAACTTCTCACATCAGTGTTACATTATGAGGTCAAGATGAACATCTAGGCTAGGAGGACTAGAAAAGATGCCTTGAATAACACTAATGAAAAGACTAACTCACTCAGCCTTGAAGCATCATAACACACTTTACATGCCCTATAAGAAGAAGCTTTCAAAATATAAATAGGTTGTAAGAATGAGATAACATGATAAGGAAAGAAGTGTGTCATTTAAGAAAAAATCAAACATTTAATTAAAAAACACTAATTATAGTCATGAAAGAGGTAAAAATTATTCATTTTATTGATCAAAATGTATACAAATTAACATGGATTTTCCATATTTAGGTCGAGCATCCAAAACAATGCCAAAATGGTTAACTCTTATAGAGATTGAGAGAGAGAGAAGAAGAGAATTCCATGGGTCACAAGAACACTTGTAAAGATGAGAAAATAATTTATCCATGCATGATAATATGATATGGGTTGAACCATTAAATTTCATGAAGTACAAATTTTAATCTAAGTCATCAAAGCTAACCAAAGTGGCACAAGACTCCTCATTTTTGCACAGAAAAATTGACTTCATGATTAATCCTATTTAAAGGTATTGTAACTAATGAGGATAAATATAAATGATTGTAATGGAAGGGGAGACTCTCATACATGCCTTTCCATGTATTGGTTGCATGCCTGACCCTCTTTAAACCTCTTAAAGTGAGTCATAATCACTTACAGTCCAAAAAGAACTCCTTTCATGCTCCCTGCAAACTTTGTGGGCCAAGTGTTCACACATAATTTGAATACTCTCCATTTCCTTTTAATGATAAATATATCTTTAAAATCAATTCAAGTGAAACTTTTCACCCCTCTCAGTAGCTTGTGCATTAGGCTAGTTTTGACTGGCTAAGTTAAAGGACCTATTTAAGACACTTGGAAACAAATTAAAATAATTAAAATTAAATTTGGAGTTATATTAAGTCTAAATATTTCCATCCTTGTGATTTTAATCTCTTTAAACTCCATACAACCTATAAAACATACAAAACATTGAGTAAATGATTTCTTATTCCTCCACCTATACAATTCTCTATAAATATATGGAATGTGAGGGAGATTGAGGGTGTCCTCTCAAAAATACAATATCTATTTAGGTCAAACTATTCCTTTAAACTATCCTTCCAAGCTTATTTTCTCCATCAGGTCTTGGCTAAGGGTTTATGAGGGTTTTAGCATGTTTTGACATATAAGCTTATTTCATAAAAATATGACATCCAACCTACCAAAAAATTACCCAAACGCATTATTCAAGACGTCCCTCAACATCCATGAACTTATCATATTCTCATGAAAAGCCTCATGTAGGATGTGAGAATTCAAACATCCTCTATCGAGCTCTTCCTTTCACTTTCACAAGCCAAATTCTTGTCCCAAGTCCAAATTGGGTTCCCCTATAACCTCATTCATATAAAAAGGATTAAATAAATATTTTCGGGTCCATAAAACATATTTCAACAAGTTTAAATACATATATCAATTAAAAATTGAAAATTACCTCCCTTTAAATGTTAGGCGTAGTCATGTTCATAGAGGTTTCACTGCAACTTAAGCCCAAATTGGAACTAGAAAAGGGATAAAATACAAGTTTTCACTATATGAACTATTCCTTGCATGCTTTTGATCTATGTTTGGAATGATTATCATGGAAAATATAATATATATATTTTAATAATAATTATTAATATATTTCAAACTTCGCTATCTTCACAATCCACTTCATATCCTTGATAACTCTTAAAACCTCTTCTCAGTCAAGATTGAGTTTTAGCTGTGACTATGTTTTTTCCCTATAGGTGTCCTTCATTCCAAAAGCATTTAGTTATGATGATTTATAATCTCTGCTTGTGTCTCCTAATGTCACAATGAACTTAATTTATACTTATAACCTCTCCTATCCCTTCTCAATCACTCTACTCTCATAAAGGAGTCCTTATTGTGTGACTAACTTACTTCTTTAATAAACCCTACATGCAGGTTAATTTTTATCTTATTTATCTTTATGAATCTCAAAAAATATTCATATATATGTCCCATATTATTTCATCATGTTTAACTCTTCCTAACCCTACAATCACATTAAGTGTCTTAGAACCATCCTTGAAACTCATTCTAGTTAATTGACTGAGACACTCCTACCTATAGGTGAACATAAGGTCTAGGCTTGAAAAATAGTGCATATGACCTTTTAGATTATCTAGGACTATTTGATAAGTAATTTGGGTCCACTTACTCAACTTTCTTATCTCTTATTCACTATTTTGGCCCCTTAAACTTGTTCACTATTTGTTTGCTTAGCTAAAGGTGACTACCTTCTATACAAGGGACACCTGGGGGTACTTGTGAAACATCAAATCATACACCAATACGAACGTAATGATATACATGCCGTTTGTATACCATTTCCTCAAGTTGAATCATTCTCAACATGAGTGAATGCATTATTACCCACTAAAGGTGTAAAAATACCATCAACATCTTTGCAAACCTATATATATTATTGTAAGTTTCCAATGCATAATTTGTTAGGTTTCATCCTCTCAACAACTAATCTCCCTTGTTTCTCTTGAATTCATTCTCTAAAATGTTCTTCATGTTCATAAGGGATACAAGGTTTATATTTATATTTGTCTTAAATCCTTTTTCAAACATGTTACATGATGTCTTAAACATACCCCTAGATCTCTATTTTCCTTGTTTAGGGACAAAGGGCCTGGAATAGTTTGTTGACTCCTCCAAGATATTTACATCTTCTACTTGCCCCATTGGCACCTCCAACAAGTTTATCATGTTCTAACACATGATATTAATTTAAACACAAATTCTATCACTTGAATCCACACATGACATGGGTATTTAGTTCTTTATCAGGTTGCTTATAGGTGAGTATCTCCATGGAAAAAAAATGAGCTCAAAATTAGAAAATATGCATTGCATTTGGCTATACAAATTTTTTAAGCCACCCTTAAGCACGACAAAATAGGTTCCTTTCACAATCAAGGGGATGGATCATTGACTATGAAATTATGAGAATGTGGTGGAAAATAGGTATTATCTTGACCCCATAATAAACATTTATT
This sequence comes from Torreya grandis, assembly GCA_037957365.1. Classification (NCBI taxonomy): domain Eukaryota; kingdom Viridiplantae; phylum Streptophyta; class Pinopsida; order Cupressales; family Taxaceae; genus Torreya; species Torreya grandis. The sequence continues at coordinate 1,461,428 of JARHVA010003253.1, forward strand.
CTCTCTCTAAAGAATAAAAATATATTATGGTCTGAAAAACTTGAGTTAAGCTTCCTTATCACATTTCAAAGTTTGAAAACACCTGTAGACATCGTGAAAGATACGCAAGCAGAATGTGATCAACAATGCACTATGAATGTAATTCATGGATTCTTGCTTTAGAGTGAGATAAATAAGGAGATAAAATTAAAATTTTAAAAATGATAAAACCAAACACACTCAAATTCTAAAACCACCATTAGAATAAGAGAATCCTTCAAATGGTGAAGAATTGATTGTTTCACTCAAAAAGACCAGTTTATAAATTTGAAGTGTTTTGCCAATAAAATGAACTTTGAGCTTGAAATTAAGCATGAGGGAAATGAGGGTACATATTCAACAGCATATGGTATGAAACTAAGCATGTGGTTTATACGAAGTTGCCCAAAATGAAGCAAAACTTACAGGATTAAAAAAATGTAAGCAAATGTACATAGTCAACTTTTAAAAAATGGTTCATAAAGCATAATTGATCATTCTAAATATTATTAAGATTAAAATTAATGTCTCTAAGAGTGGAATACTCCCCCAAGTGTGTTTTCCTATAGCCACTTGTGTTGGCTATACCAAGTATAAACCTGCAAGTCACTTTAATCTGCCAAGAAGAGTGAAAATGAAGTAGAATGGTTTTGAGAAAGAAATGTTAGTTTAAAATCAAACCAAATGTTAATATCAGTGTTTAGTAAATTAAGATTCACATTAAGACATTTTACGAGTAGCACACTTCCCAAGGAGGTAGTACAAATGCCACTTTCTCCTTTTATATTAAGAAAACTACCTTTTCTATAAATAACCTGAAATATTTCTAGTAGTTTCAATTATCTAACGCTTATAATGACACATGGGTAATAACACATTTATACACTTGAAAATTTCCCAATAAACCCATACATAGCATTAAGTGCACCATTTTTTACACTTAAAATGTCTCAAAATGATAAATGGACCTAGAAACTAATTGACCAAAGCTAGTACAAAATTTATTAACATAAAATGATCTATAAATAATCTCATGAGAATACATTATTCAGATTTATAGGTTGATAAACCAGGTTTTTTACTAGGGGTTCCCCAATTTGACCTAAAGGTCAAATTTGGACAAAACCTTCTATAAGGAATATCATTAACAATCATGTAATATAATGAATTGAATCAAATGTTAAGACAAAAATACCATTAATACAAATATTTTAGAATTCAAGCATAAGCTTGGGACAATAATATTTATACACATAATATGATATGACCATTACTATACAACCTCTATAGGGGCTTATTGTGACATAGAAAATGACAAAGCCTATGAATATTTAATAAGAAAAACATATAGGTTCCTCTTGGTGAAATAAATTGGTCAATACTTCTATGCCCACACAAATATATTACCTCTTTGTTATCTTTCACTCAACATGAATGGAATAAACATGGCGATGATAGAACATCTAAAGAACAAATTGATTCCATTGGTAATTTTGATCAACCTCTTAACAAACTTATTGCAAGTGTTGCTTCCTTAATAATTGATATTATTATCATATATATGGTATAATTATATTCATTTAACTAAATATATAGTTTAATTAATCATTATGGTCAATAAATCTATTTTTTTGAGTGTGTTAGTTAGTTTTGGTTAACTTTTAGTTCACCTCATTGTTGAGTGATCTAGTTTTGTTTGGATAGTTAACTATATTTAATTTACATCACTCTATTTTAAATGATTTTATCCAATAATTTTAAACCTTATCTAGAGTTATTAATTAATTATAAATATTTTATCAATATCTATAAATATGAAAGCTTAATTTTTAATAATATGAAGATAACATTCGGTGTTTACTCAACTTTATGATCCTTTTTTTTGTCATCTCATATCATAGCCATGGATATCTAAACGTTGTTAAAGATTGTAGTGGGAGAAGAAAATAGAGAAGAATAATGCGAACTCTCACTCAATTTACCATCCATTATATCCTAATTGGTCTCACATTGAGGCATTAGAACTCAACTCTACTTTGGTTTTTCATAGTAATTCAATTTTCTAAAAATATTATTTTTCATTGATTATTAAAATGTCTCATTTATCAAGATATTAGAATGTACCATTGTAACAGTTCAAAACTATATTATAAATTTTCATTCAAATCATATTTATAATCATTAATTTTGATTTAATTAAATGAATAATTATATGAATTAGTATGTTCAATTTTCATGTTAAGATTTTATTCTCTGATGGTGTTGGTAAAGTATTTTATAAAAGAAGAAGAATATCAGCTTTACACCAACACTATGAATATGAGAAATTCTAAATTACATTCAAAATATTTAGGAACTAAAAACTCCATTATTTTTTATTGCTAAAAACAAATCAGCTCATGGTTTTTCAAAATCCACCTCAAATGTGTCATGGAAGTTGAAGTAAGGCACCAAAGCATTAAGTGTTCTAGGTTATCTAATTGGAATGGAATTGTCAAAAGACTTTTCACTTTCATTCACTAATTTAACTTGTTTTGTTTTTTAAAATGTCATACAATGTAAAAAATTAAAACTTTATATGCATTACTGATTAATTAAAAGTTATAAACTCAATTAAAAACATGAAATCAAATGAAAATTTTACCATATGACATTGATAATGGAGTTTGGCATCTCTTGCCTACGTCTCTAGGTTCATCCAATATTGAGGACCATTTAATTAATTATTGCAACAAAAGGTGATATAATTCTTTGAAATGTTGCAAAACTTCCCTCAGGTTTGATCCCTTTATAAAAACTCCACCTTCACTAATTTACTCAAGCTCAGCAACATAGAATCCTTGCTCAATCTTAAACCCCCTCTGGAGGTGCATAAGTCCCTCCATTTAACTATTGGTCTATCTAATTTATATTAAAAATAACTTTAACTTCTCTTTTTAATTACAAAACATAATTAAAAAGGCTTACCCTCTGTGTATCAGGTTGGATAATGGATCAAAATCCATTTGTTAGCTGTCTCCAATCTTCAATATATCTCTCAGCGTATTAAAAATAAAATACATAGTCTAGTGAAAACTTACATTCAAATAGAAGTTCACAGATTTTAAATTTTTTGCCAGCCCATAGCAAATTTAGTCAAGGCTTATCCCTTTTTCACAATAGGTGCAAGGTTCAAGTTTTTAGCCTCTCATTTTGGGCACTTAGACTTATCTCACTTTATCCCACATTACCAATTTAAAAATGGTTTTCTATCTTTTAATAGGTAGGTGGATTCCCTTTAAAATGTCAAAACCCATTTTGGTGGGCTCATAGCACTAAACATAACACATTTTCTAACTTTGCATATGACTTTCTAGGATGGAAGATAAGTCATGAGCTAGGTTAACTCAGATGTGGAATTTATCATGATCTCAAAACTTAGCATGTAATCTCAAGTTTGACTTGGTAATGCATTGGATGTGGCATGAAATTTATTGGTTCTCCCATGTGGCTTAATGGGGAATGGTAATTATAAAATATTACCAAGCTATTTAAATAATATAATTTAATTGTCCCACATGCATCTGATGGGCACAAAATATAGGTTTAAAAACAAAGTAAAATACATTAAAATATGAAATGGAGGCCAAGGCACCCCTCCTTAATCAAGTGTGTCGACCCTCATTGAGGGCCCCTAGTGAGCCAATAGTGGGGCCCATGGTTTTCCATATGACCACTTATCAAAGACCGAAGGCTGAAACCAAACCAAAACACCAAAACAATTTTTCGTACAAATGTACAAAAATAGACTACCATGTGCCAATAGGTGATTGGTCCACTTGTCACATTCAAATTGCACCATGCATTGTGACACCTTTTTATTTTGCCTATCACAAAATAACATTAGTATCCTATAATTTGGGCATATGGTCTCTATTTTGTGATCTAGAAAAAGAGCCAAAAATATCTCAACAAGTTCTTCCATGTGAAATAAGTTTCATCACAACTTGGGACCTTTTCTTGAACTGAGATCTGGATCACACCTCCCTACAAAAGAGGCTTTTGGTCTCCAAAAGTATACTATCTCCTAAAATTGATAATTGGTTTACTACCTCACATCAAATAGAATCTAATCATAGCAAAGGGTAAACATTAGAAAAATAAATGATTCACAACTCAACTAAAAATGCCTACACATGGCATGAGTAAAATAATCTGCAACTGCTAATAAACTGATCACAACATACCAAAACTGTCTGCCCATGTCACATCCTATAAAGTGGTGAACTATCAATAATGGAAACAATTCCTAATGTGATTTTAAAAAAAGTTTGTTAATTACAACAACATACAATAAATTTTGTAGACATGTTGTAATACAATGCCCTGGTATGGGACTTACAATGCTAGGCAAATGCAAACAACATAAAGTGTATATTGTCTAACATCCAAACATGCCCATAGGGTCTTACAATGAATCTATACATCCATGTGCCAAAAAATAGATACATTCTCAAAATAGAAGTTAAATATGAGACAAGTGTTGTAAAGAAATTAACTCAACCCACAACATGCATTCTGCTATTATCTCTAGCTGATCAAATGAGTTAAAGTCCTATCAATTCCATAGACAACTCATATAACATAAACAAAAGATTCCAGAACATAGAGCTATTTAGCATAAGGTGAGAATTGAAATACATCGAATGATAAACCTATCTCGAAGTGTTATCACAAGCTCTATTAATGCATTATCAAAGCTTGTTCTTTTCCTTAACCAAATTCTTAACAATGCTTTGAAAAATAAATGCATTATAAATCCACTTAATAAAATTTTCTGCCTAGTTAACCTGATTTCCTCAATGGATTCACTAACATCATTATGAATTGATTAAATTCATTGAACTTATTAATAGGTTGATAAATCATCTTAGTTTTTCCATGTCTAGAATGAGAAGATGATTGAATTTTAAAACAATGATCAATCCGATGTCCACTCATATGGTAATGAGTACATAAAACCTTCTTAGGTGAGGTCTCCCTTTTACCTCTTGTCTCTTTTCCATGATGAGAATGGTCTTTAACACTTGAAATATGCTTAATCAAATCATGTCTCTTCCAACAAAATGCAACACAATTATTATGCATCCCACAAAAAGTGAAAGGAAATGATTACATCATCTTCTAAATGTTAAATCCAAATTTATTAAACATAAAAAGTGGATCAAAAGATTTAGTGCTAAATCTAGTGTAGGAACTAGAAGGTGGAATCTCAATACCTCTTTTACCTATTCTCTTACATTGCACATGCTCTACTAGTGGCCTCAAACCTTTTCTATTATAAGCTTGTCTTATTTTAGCCATGGAGGCATTTTCTCCAATATCCACCTACTCACTAGTGTAACCCAAACCTGCATGAGGAGATCTATACTCTACTTGTATAGGGTTAGTAATTCCTTGGCCATTTCAGCCAAGACCTCTTCCATTAAAGCCCATTTTCTTCAACAATTTGGATCCTATACCCTTGGTGTGTTTTTCATAACTACCAAAAGTATCATTACTTGAATCTAAATCTGAATGGAGAGAAGAAGACGAATTAATTGGTGAATAATTTATAGTGCACTCAGTCATATTATTTTCATCTGAAGTAGAAGGTATTGCCTTCTTTGGTTCACCAGACTAGAATATGATTCAAGCTCTAATTTCAAACTTTCAACTTGCTCTTCAATAGCTAATATCTTTCAGCTCAGGAATGCATTCTCATCCTAAATTTGGGTATTGACACTTTCAAGATCTTCCATCTTGGCTTTATGTGACAACTTGCCCATGGTTTCTTGAAAACACACTAATTCCACAATTGCACACTACAATTTAATCAGGTATACAAAATACTAAAAACCAATCAACTAAAAGCAACTATCAAATCACATGATCAAAAGCTAACCCTACTTTCTAACTACTCTGATACCAATTAGATCCGAAACTATATTGATAAACTCAAAGTGAAGTTTAACATATGGATACTAAATTTCTCAAACTTATCAAATCCTTGAAAGACTCAAAAGAACTTACAATTTGTTTGGTAATTAAGTGTTCTCATTTATCGAATTGGAATGGAATTGTCGAAAGACTTTTCACTTCCACTCACCAATTTAACCAGTTTATTTTTTTATTTTAAATATTGTAAAATGTAAAATTTTAGAACTTTGCATGCATTCCTAATTAATTAAAATCCAAAAACTAAATTAAAAACATGCAATAAAATGACTATTTTTACATATGACATTGATAACAGAGTTGGACATCTCTCGCCTACATCTCTAGGTCCACCTAATAGTGATGACCATTTCAATAATTGATACAACAAAAGGTGATACAATCTTTGAAACATTGCATGAATTCCCTTAGGTCTGATCTCTGTACAACAACTCCACCTTCATTGACTTACTCAAGCTTGACAACATGGAATCCTTCCTCAATCTTCAACCCCACTCTGAAGGTGCATAAGTCCCTCCACTTAACTATTGGTCTATCCAATCTATATTAAAAATAACTTTAACTTCTCTTATTATTTACAAAACATAATTAAAAATTATTACCCTCTGTGTATCAAGTTGGATAATGGATCAAAATCCATTTTTTAGCTATCTCCAAGCTTCAATATAACTCTCAGCTTATTCAAAATAAAATACATAGTCCAATGAAAACTTACATTCAAATATAAGTTCATGGATTTTAAATTTTTTGCTATCCCATAACATAATCAGTCAAGGCTTATCTCTTTTACACAATAGGTGCAAGGTTTAAGTCATAGGCCTCCATTTTTGGGTACTTAGACTTATCTCACTTTATCCCACATTGGAAATTCAAAAATGGTTTTTTGTCTTTTAATAGGTAGGTCTCTTCCCTTTACAATGTTGATGCCCATTTTGGTGGGCTTGAGGAATTAAACATAACATGATTTTTGACTTAACATAGGACTTGGTAAGATCGAAGATAAGTCATGAGCTAGGCTAACTCAGACGTGGCATTTCTCATGGTCTCCAAACTTAGCATGTAATCTCGAGCTTGACTCAGTAATACATTAGATGTGGTGTGGCAACTTTTGGTTCTCCCAAGTGGCTTAATGGGGAATGGTAATTAAAAAATATTACCAAGCTATTTAAAACATATAATTGAATTATCCCACGTGTATTCAGTGGACAAAAAATATAGGTTTAAAAGTAAATTCAAATAAATTTCAATATGAAATGGAGGATAAGGCACCCATCCTTAATCAAGTGTGTCAACCCTCATTGAGGGCCCCCAACGAGCCAATAGTAGGGCCCATAGTTCTCTATATGACCACTTGTCAAAGACTGAAGGCTAAAACCAAAACAAAACACCAAAGCAAATTTTTGCACAAACATACAAAAATGGACTTCCATGTGTCAATGGGTGATTGGTCCATTTGTTACATTCAAATTGTGCCACGCATTGCGACACCTTATTTTGCCTATCACAAAATAACTTCAGTAGCCTATAACTTGGGCATCTAGACTCTATTTTGTGTTCTATAAAAATCACCAAAATGGTCTCGACAAGATCTCCCATGTGTAATAGGTTTCATCACAACTTGGGACCTTTTTCCAAACTGAGCTCTAGACCATGGAGAAAGCACCAGAAAGCTCTTGATGAGATCTTCCACATGTAAGAGGTTTTGTCACAACTTAGAACCTTTCTCTAAACTAAGATTCAAATCAAACTAGGTCAACCAGCTTGACTTAGCACATTTACAAACATCTAGTTCAGTCGTCTAGGTGTACTAGGTTAACTTAGCACACTTTTCTAGATTTTGCAATAGGTTCATATCTTACTTGGTCAACTAGCTCGACCTAGTTATCCATATTGGACTAGTCCTCTCCAAGGTTACAAGTCAGTAATCTATTCTATTTTCATCTCTAAAATACCAAAATTATTTTCTATTTCTCTATTTCTACTCTACTTTGTACTTTTGTTTCAAAATTATAATATATGTATATGTACCAATTAGATCTACGAGTGTCAATTTAATTGATTATGTATTTCATTTTAGTATCTACTTTTCTAGACTGGATATAAGGATATTTCAATTCATTCTTCATACTTTTGGCAGTCCTTTCTCATTTTCTATCTATTTTGTTATGTCGACTAACTCAAATCTACACTATCTTAGGCCTTGCTTTCTATATCTATCCACTACACTAGGTCGATCGAGTCGACCTAGTAGCTTTTATAAGTGCACTACAATAGGTTGATCGTGTTGACCTAGTATAGTTTTCATCCCTTTTTCCTTTTTCTATTAGCTTTTGATCTTTGTAATGTGTTAGTTTTGTGGACCCTATCCAAATTTAGTTTCCTTATTTTACACTAGGCTGATCAGGTCAACCTAGTTTTATTGATGTCACTTTTTGAATCTTTTGTTTTCTCATCTTGCTTTCCTTCCTCTTTCATCATGGATTTCCTATTGGGTGACAACATTGAATCTCAAATATTAGGCATGATGAAATTTACCAATCCTCATGGGGTTTCTACCATAGACAAAGTAAAGTTCCTTTTGTAAATACTAGTAATGTCTATATTATAACTCGCACAATAGACTATGGGTTTATTCATGATACCTCTTTGAAAAATAATCTTTATTTTCTGTTAGATAACCAACTTGAGTTAGAGTATACTCTCAAAATTATTTTCTTTATTAACCAATTTACCCAACATAAAGGGAAAGATCCATCTACCATTTATAATCTCATGATTAGTGGTCAAGACAATGAACATCACTCACCAAATTATGTATTCTCAAATATATTTGGTAGTATTAATTTCTTTGCTTCATAACTTCTCCCTTTGATCATGACCTCTTCTCATGCTTCTTCTTCTTCGTTCCATTCTTATACCTCCATGCCTATAATCTAAACTACCATGGTTGGTTCTACATCTAGTGGAACTCTCTAAATATCCACTACCCTTAATCCTTCCATGTGTTCATTGTTTGATACCTAAGGCACTCATGCTTCTAGTGCATATTATTATGTTCCATTCACCAGTCCATCTTTTGATACACAATAAATATTTGCCACTAGTGCCTCTCATTATCATCATTCATCTCAATCTCTCAACAATACCAATAGTGGTACCCAAGCCACTAAAACCAAAACGAACTCTTCTAATAATGTTATTCAAACTCACCAACTTCTATTGCAAACTCTCAGTCTAATGAATGATTTCCAAGTTCATAACAAAAATCAAATTTTTTATCTTTAGAGGCAACCAACATGGCCAATGATAATATTTTTCATCTATTTGCAAATGCTCTTTATTCCAAATTACAATATCGAGTCTATATCCTTTCACAATGCACTTTGGAAGAAGATATTGATCAATACAAGTGACAAGATTTCATTATGCATCAATTATAACCACACCACCCTTATATGTGTTCTCATATATTACTTGAAAAAAAAAGCAAAATGTTACCAATGATGGTGTTTCCAATTCATATGATACCATTCACCATGTTCACACTACTATTCCTACCCCTTCTTCAGAACTAGCTTCCTGTTCTCAACAATTTACTAATCCTTATTTCTCAACAAATGAAATTAATTATCATAAATACATTTCCTTAGCTAAATTTCTTAAACATCTACTTATGCGTCTTCCTCATGAAATTGACCTTACTCATCCTATGAAAACTTAGTGTGATCCTAGTAAGTTTTTTTTTGTTTAATTCTAGTTGGGGTCATTCTCATGAGACTTGTAGACAAATACTCAATTTAGCTATGGACTTTCTTCTTGGAACTAATTTTTACTATGATTCTATCATGTGAAAATGTCAACAAGATTATGAGTATGCTTTTAAATAATATAAAACTCATGATAAAGATCAAGCCTTGAATCAAGAAAACACTCATTTAGCTATTTATAAGGATGCTTTATCTAATCATCAACCAATTCAAGAAAACTAAGGAAAACCCATCTCTTCCACCAATAATGTAGAAAGTCTTATGAAACCAATTTTTAAATAAAATGTGGTTAACATGATGAATATGTGAAGAGTATTAGCTTTCCTTGATTCTTAGCCTATCTACACCCTGCTTCCTTCTCAGGAATATTGTGTTATCCAAGATTCTTCTCCAACTAATATAAATGAGTTGGGTAAAGATGATCTTATAACCTTTTATGAAGATCCAACTTATGATTCTCCTTTAGATAACACATCCCATGATATTTCTACCTTTCTTACATCATCTTCTCCTTCAAATGTAAATCATCCTTCTGTTAACACCTCTTAGGTGGTCTTGTCTAATACCGTGATACCATGATTGTGTGCTATATTTATTATTTACTTGAGTCTATTCATGCATCCTCTCACATTATAACATTTATAGTTCTTGATTTTTGTATTTTTATTATTTATCACAAAGTGGAGATGGCACAGACACCTCTATTTTTTTGAGGAACCCCATAGTACTATGCCCATAGATCTTGTTATGACCAGCCCTACCATTTCGATAGGTTCCTTAATTCCCATGACTAGTTTACTATTGAGATTAGTAATACCCTTCTTAGACATTATATTGATCCTATTTCTCCCATAGTGGAACTTGTGTTATAACCAATTATTATTATTTCTTCCCCTGTTGATAAGCTTACTCTTACTTCTTTCACTAGTTCTCTTCCCATTAGGACTAACTCTTTTCATTCTCCATCACCACCTCCTCTTGGTGATGGTTTTATTCATTTACCTAAGATAGATCCTTTGCCCACCAAATGAGGCAATGATTCACCCCCCCTCCCCCCCCCTCTTCTTCCACACTTGTTACACTCTCTCTTGTGAGTGTTCCTCCTAAGCACACTCACAAGCACACTTGTTACTTTCATGGGACAAATACTCATTATTATACATATTGTAATAATTTAAGATAATATATTGATCCCTTACATCCTTATTCACTATACATAGACACTACCATACCTCACACTAAGATTGTTCCTGATTATATACCTATGTATGGTTAGAGGTATTGTATATGGCACTAATGCAGCACACATCATACTGATTGTTGTCGTATCCTTCAACAACATGTTAAGGATCATCTTATATATATACCTAGACTAGATACTATTCAAATTATAGATCATTCTCACAAAAAGGTTCCCCCTTGTCCCATAGTTACACCTCTTATGGTTCCTTCTATGCCTCCACCTCTAGTTCTTTCTCCATCAGTGACTCCTCTTTCTCCTATAGATCTCATTCCCACACATTCTTTTGATCATCCTTTACCCAATTTCCCTTCTCATCATGATGTAATGATTACTCTTAATTTTTCAATTGAGGAGATTAGAAAAGAAGTATTTTTAGGTATTCCACAAAGATTGATGACACATTAGCACTAATTTGTATATAGCTTCATAGAGATTTATATAATGTCTTGGATAATGTGTGTTGATAGATTTACCAATACTTATGAGCACACGTATGGTAATTTTACATTTATATTTTGATTAGACATGTGATCCATTTTTATTTCTTTTTCTATATCTAATTATATCATTTGACACTATGTCAAATTCTTACTTATCTTATATGATTATGTTTTCTATTGACTATATTTCTAGTTAATTTTTTTCACATACATTTGTTTTCCTTATCACTGCTTTATATATATCTTTCCTTCTTGTTTCATCCCTTGGATATTTATTTTGTGAGTTGATTTATAAGGCCATAGATAGGACCCAATAGATCCTCACCAAATTACCATATTTAGCTTGTTTTTGCCTTGTATATTCATGATTATTTGTTTTCTTATCCTTGTTTTTCATAGAAAATTATCATGGTGACTTGGTTGTATTTAACCTATTACCTTTGGTTATTGTATCCTTTTACAATGTGATCAGTTAGCAAACAATGTTTCTCATTACTATTTCATTTTATTGATCCACCTTTGGATCTACCTTTTCCTTTCTTCCTTTTTCAACAAACTAGGTATATGCACAGTTGAGATTTGAGATCACATATTTGTCCATTGTCAATCCTAAGTGTATTAGTCAATCTTTTGTCTTTTTTTGCTTAGCTTCATTTAGCCTTAGCCTATAGATCATTTGTGTGTATCACTATCTCTCTCATGTTTGGTCATTCCAAATCCATATGGAGGATGAATCTAAAAAAAAAAGCCTTCAAAATAAAGTTAAAAGATAAATAATTTAAACAAAAGGTAATGATATCAAAAGGAAAAAATATGCAATATTATTAAAAGTATAATCAAACTAAAAGAAGTGATTCAAGCACATATCCTATCTCCAATCGAAGCTCAAACTCTACATTTAGCTTCATATAGAGTTGAAGTCCATTGGGGTGTGATAGGCTAGTAGATTGGAATAGGGGAATTCAAAATAATCTTCAAGTGATACTTACTTTCTCATGTAAGTTATGAATATTCATAGTAGATCAATGGCTCTATAAGTGGTCCTGAGGAGCGAGGATCATGTCATGAGGAGGCAGGTCCATTTTACTTTTCATTGTACCAATCTACCTTCATGAACTGATCTTAGTATCACACTTATCTTCTTATAAATATTTGTGTCTATAGGGAATAGGTTTCCTTTGTGAATATACTACCAATAGTTAGTATCTTCTCATGTTCTTAATATGCCACTTATCTCATAAGGTCTTCTCTTAAGATGTGTAAGTATTTACTTTTTACACTCCCTTTTACATTCCCTTTCATCATATTTCCTCTTGATAAATATTGTCTTTCTTTCTGATCACACCCCTTACGTTTTATTTTGTGAGTTACACCATAATATCATGGATAGGACCTAAATATTTCTCACAAAATTACCATCCCTTTTGAATTTCAATCCAATATTATTATTATCCTTGCCAATGTTATTCTGGCATCCTTTTGTTTTTTCATTTATGAGTGTTTTATCCTACTACCTTTATTCCTCATGTACTTGGTTGTTCATGCTTATTCCACCCCATTTGGTTTTCCCTTTGTTGATTTGTAGTGTAAGACCATGGATAGGACTCGACCCTCCTCACAATGTTTTTCTAACAATCAAGTCACCATCAAATTACATGTGTCAATTTTGAGATAAGATTTGATCGATTATGAAGCTACATGTCATTTGACATGATTCCCAACTTGAACTAGTATGTTTTATGCTTACTTCATTTTTCTTTTTTCCTCTTATTTTATTATTTTCTAAGTGCATGTAAGATTTCAACCATTTATTTAATTTTTTTCATACTTCCTAGCTTTAATTAGTGTCATAAATTTTAGACCAAATTTTCATTGACTTTTCATTTGTTTTTCTTACCATGTGTGACCCTATACATGCCTTCCATTTTATTACTTTATTTTTCATACTTCCCTACATGATATAGTATGATTTTAATTTTTTTAATTTGGTGAAAAAATATTTCATATTTGGTTTAAAAACAAATCCCTTTTTACCATCTTATTTGCCATTTTCTTGGTTCTTTATACTTAGTCATTTTTTCATGTTATTACACATTTCCCAACTTGAATTAGTGTGTAGTGGATTTTTAATTTATTATATTTCTCCAAGACATTTTTCCTATTTTATTTTAACCATGCATGTGTTTCTCATAATGCTACAAATAAAACACATCACATATATTTCCCATAGCATATACAACAAAGATATACACGTGCTAGAAAGAAATATATCCAAAGCATCCACATACACAACAAACATAATGATAAAAATATATCCATTTTCACCACATAAAAAATCACATTAGTAATCCAATATGATATATATATATATATATATATATATATATAAAGAGTTTGATATAACATATACAATCATAAATAATGCTCCAACTATGGAGCTAGACTCCATCCTATCTATCTCATGGCCTAGCCATGTTGTCTACTAAGGCCTTGGACTGAATCCTTTGAAAGGTAAACTATAATGAGATAGTCGAAGATCTCAATCCCTCTACCTATCCTTATAGACATCCTATTTGCACTTGTGCCTGTACCAACTTAGTCTAGGTCACTACATGTACCTACATCAACTAGGTTTGTATCACTATATATGCCTACATCATTTGTGTCAATTTCTCCAAATGCATATCTCTCTCATCAGCTAGAGATTTCTTGGCTTATCTCTCTCCTACACCCATCTCTATTGGTGGTTATATCATCTCTCTATATCCATATTTCCCTCATGGTCTCTCTCGCTAGTCTAAACTAAGTCTTTTGAGTTAGGGTAACTGGTACACTCAGATCGTCTAGTGTCACGGGGTCATATGTTTGCAAAGTCTCATCTAGGATGTCATGGAGTGATCCCCTAATTAGAAACCCTCATCTCTCCTCCTCATCCTTAGGTATATCTATAAAACCACACCAGATAGTTATTAGATCATTATCATACATCACAATATCTATCTATCTATATATCTATCTGTCTGTCTATCTATCTATCTATCTATCTATCTATCTATCTATCTATCTATCTATCTATCTATCTATCTATCTATCTATCTATCTATCTATCTATCTATCTATCTATTTATCTATCTATTTATCTATCTATCTATCTATCTATCTATCTATCTATCTATCTATCTCTCTATCTATCTATCTATTTATCTGTCTGTATGTCTGTCTATTTATCTATCTATCTATCTATCTATCTATCTATCTATCTATCTGTCTATCTATCTATCTATCTATCTATCTATCTATCTATCTATCTATCTATCTATCTATCTATCTATCTTTCAATTCAAATCTTAAGAAACAAATCAATCATATTTTTCTTACCTATCTATGTCTCAGCTTCTATGGTCTTGCCATCCACATGATCATCTAGCATAGTCTTCTCATATATGTGACCTGTTAGTACTTCCTCTATAGGTCACCTCCTCATATTGAACTCAACTATCATAGTTCATGTTCATCTTAGCCTATGCCTGAGTGGTCTCTCATTCATCTATGTCTTATCTATATCCTTTACTAACTCACCAAGGATGATGATGGTATGTGCTCTCTCCTCATTCCTCCATCAATATCTTGTTATCAGTGGCTGTAGTTTGTCTCTCTATGGAGATGGTGGTGGTACATATGGTATCACTAGCTCTGCCTCTTCCTACCCTACCCCTCATCATGGTTGACTAGTCTATGGTCTCTCTCAATGTGGATATAGTGTTAGCCTCACAACAAAGAGTCTAAATCCCCACTTCCCTTATGGCTCCCTCAAATTCTATGTCCACTACTTAGGCATGAGTATCGATGTCATGTAATGAGGTATACTCATTAGTCCTAGCAACCATGCCATCATATGTTTCTCTCTCCACCATATATAGTGTCCTATCATCTCTCTCCTCTTTAATGCTAGTCTAATTATGTGCCTAATTTCCTAGGTAATCGCTAGTTGCTTATATGGTCACCATAATATGTCGATTCATCTCAAAATCTATATTGATGGCACATGGGGCATAACCTACACCACCTAGTATTATCTTCATCTCCTCACTTGAGGTCACTTACCATCAACCATAAGGGGCAACCCAGCTAGTTGATACATAGGAAATCTATCATATATCAATGTTGTCAGTAGTATGATATATCCCATATTATTTTATCCTCTAAATAGAATCTCATATAGATCATGCATGAACTAGACGTAGATGGTAGAGCCTATATCATATAACACTAACTCCTCTAGCATCATCTTACTTAAGGCTACCATATACAGTAGTACCTTGGCATCTGACTTGTGATAGAGCACCCACTATGTCATAACGCTTATCACTGCCTTTCAAATATCTAAAATCTCTGATATATTGACATCATATATGCTCACTCTCCACCATGGTAATATCATATCTAAGCTTATAGCCCACATGGCAAAGGCTCTCATTTCCTCTCTACTATCTGGTATCCCCATGGTCACTAGTGATTCTACTATAGGTATCCCAAGGATGGCATGGACATCTTCTAGTGTGATATCTACCTCTATCATATCCCCATCCACCTCCCATCTAAAGGTGATAGTCAATAGTTCCCAACAACCAAGGAACATGACTACTAGGTCTATACTTATGGGTATCTTACACATATCTTCTATTCCTCCTAGACCTCTAGATATTAGTCTAGCCCTATCTCTATCTATTTATCTCTCCAAAAATTCTAGTAGACAAGAGATGTCTATCAATCTCCAAAACCATCATTGTCTCTACAATCAATAAATAACATTAGGTGTATTAGTTCCTCTATGTCATGTATAATCACAATACATTCTTTATAAATTATAATTTTAATCACAAACAAGTATAATTTATTCAATTTTATCTATTTTAACCTATTGTGGTCCTCTTTGCCCATTTTGATCATTTCAGACCATTCTAGCCCTTTTTTGGATTTCTACACAATTTATCATGCTTGCTTTAGTTCCCTGGTCAACCTAGTTTGACCAAAATAATTCTTATTTTTATTCTAATTTTCTCCACATTTATTATTTTCCTACTTATTCTCTTTTCATTGGTGTTTGGTTTTTATTTTGGCCCTTATGGACTAAATGGATACCCCACACTAGATTTTTGTTTCCAGAATGTTCTAGGTCAACCCATACCCTTTAGGTTGACCACATGGATTTCAGCATGATTTACTCTACTAGGTTGACTTGGTCAACCTAGTAGGTTTAGTGTACTAACCTAACACATTATTCCAAAAACTTGCCTTTTCTATAATTTTTCCTAATTCTTTCCAACCTATTTCCCATCTTCCTATTTACCTCCCGTATAATCTAATTTTGTTAATTTTTATCATACATAAATTCATAAAATTAAATTTTATCAAAATTCACTTGATTCATTTCAAATTTCAAAATCTAGTTTGAGATTCTTAGATGCATACCTGTAGTGTACCCACTTTCACTCTAAGAGCTTCTTATCTAATAACATGTTATTCCCTCACCATCCGACCTTTTTTTCTCTCTAGAGATCTTTTTCTCTTCTCTTAAAATAAAAAATAACAAAATCAATCTCTTTTTCATATTTAAAAATACTTTTTACAAATTCAAATTCTTCATTTATTCTCATTTAGATTCCTTCTTTTTCTCATATCTTTGTTTCTGCTCATTCATTTTACAAACTATAAAATGTGTTAGATTCGTGATGACTTAGAAATTTATTTTCACTATTATATGCCTATATTCTAATTTTTTTGATTTTTGGCTATTTTTGGCACTAACTTTTACAAGTTCACCTAGTGTGCTTTACATTGGATACCTTCACTTTATTATAGTCTTCTTCTTTATCTCCAGTACTAAGGTAAGTTAAAGGTATGTGTTTTTTAATTATGTCCTTTAATTTATCTTATTTTCTTATTTCTCAACTTTACTTAGCATCATCTTTGTGTGTAATCAAGTTCTTTCCCAAAGCATCATCCTGTGTTATACTTATGTGACATGTGATGACTTCAGCTGGGGTATATGTATACACAAAATATTTTAACACTTTTATTTATTACTGACACTTTATATCTTGTATGAACCTACTGAGACTCAATCTCTCTAGGTTCATGCCTTAAGGGGTGCATTAAGTAAGGGGTGTGTAGGCATTCAGTCTTTTGAAAGATTGTTGTTTCTTTTTCAAATTGCTATATAAACTCTTGCCTCCTAAGAACTTGAAACCTAATCTTATTTATCTCTTTCCTATCTATTCACACAATTTTCCATGCTTTATACCTGATTTCATACCTTGTTTCCCTTCTGGCATATTTAGTAAGCTAGGTCGACTTAGTCGACCTAGCTTATTCTAGGGATACTTTTGATTTCGTTGTTACTTTACATCCTCACTGACCTAGCATAATCTTCAAGAATTAGCTCAATCATGTGCTAGGTTGGATTGGTTAACTTAGGAGATTTGACATGTCTAAAAGTATTTAGGGTGAGATACTACTATATATACAAGGTCATTCCTTATCATTTCATAAGAGAGTTTAATTAAGTGAAGAAGTGTGAATGAACATATGCTTATTGACCATTCTACTTGAGGAATAAATATTTAAGGTTCAATACTTTCTTTTAGAGCTCTGATCTTGTCTTTTGGATAATTATTTTGGATGCTTAGGTAGGTTGTGTATCCTAGATCAAATTTCTCTTAGTTTTCCTTACAAGCCACAATAATCTCTTGCGAAGCACCATTGGCCAAGGGAGATGTTGAGACTCAATAGGTTCATCTTCAAAGGTAAGTATTCCTTACTTTATTTCTCATTTGTAAAAGTAGATAGATAATGCAATATGTATTCTTCTCTCCCATGTACTAGGATTTTGTATACATTGATGTGAGTATATGTCTCCTATACATGTTTAGTTTAGTTGTTATTGACTTATTTTATTATAACCCATACATTGTGTCACAAACTTTGGTGAGCACTAGATGAGTTTAATTTTATTGTTATTAGATTAGTTTACTTTCTTGTTTGCTATCATAAGTGAATGTAGAAGCCATAGGACTCATTTAGGGTTAATGTGTGATTGTGTTAGACTGTAGGCTTTAGAAATCTACCTAGCATTATGTCTTGTGATAGATGATACAAGTGATACCCTAATTGGGTCTAATGGATCCTCATATTGGTCATGCTCTATCTTAACATGTGTGTACCCCAATAAGAAGTGTAGGTGTGATCTATCTTATTCGATCCAAGATTGATTCATATATGCCATGCAAATCCCATTGCATATATAAGGTTCATAAATTTTCATTAAGCCATTACCTAATTACACATTCTCCACATCATTCAGTGTAAATCCTAAGTTTTATAAAATAAAAGTATATACAAAATTTACGTCCCCATAAAATAATTTACTTCTAAACATGTGTCATTTAGATGCTGAATGCTTCTCATGTATTTTATTTTTACCATGTATCAGTCTCTCTATCATTTATGTTAACATCTCTTTGATGTACTTTATGGTACATATAAGATACAATGTTCTTTCACGTACCAATATGTATATAGAAAGGGTGTGTATATTGATAGGTTTACTATATTAGACTAATAGTATACTGATACATGAATTTATTTGGTATGATAAGGAACAAATCCATCTACCACAGTTTCTGCACAACATAGGAAATGGTATGAAATTATTTATTCAAAATTCATAACTCTTACATGGAGCTAAATATTTATCATGGAAATAAAAAACCAATACTTATTTGGAATATGATGAAATCCATAATGTATTTGATGGATCCTTTTCCTAGCATGCAAGATACATTTACCAGTAGTATGTTTGATAAAGTAAATAAGAAAGGAAAGATAATTTTCATGTTTAGAGTAATATATGAAATAAAAACTCACATCTAGGATGAAAGAATATTTAAATCCTCTTGGGACACACTAAAAATAGTGTATTATATAAAAAATACAATACCATCGTCCATCTTTAAATTTAGGTACAATGTCTCATACTCAATTCAAAAGAGAAATTTGAATACTTTTTATGAATGTTTTAAACTTAAACATGTCACTTAAGAAATGGGTTAACCCATGAAAAGTACCTATCTTAAATCCATTTCATTAATATGATTTCCATAATCCTACAAATGTTTTGTGACCACATTGAATCTCCTAGATAAAATACCAACATTTAAACAATTTTTAAACATGTTGTAACAAGATGACCCCATGTATCATGGGGAAGATAATGAATACCATAAAAAATATTCTAATTTTATTATAAATAATAAGAACAAATTCTCCAATAATAATTGAAATAAATAAAACTCAAAGACCTCACAAGGGGATTCAAACAAGCAACCTTTTCTTATTCATGTAAAAGGGAATGATATCAAATACTTTTGGCATAATGGTTTGATAAAAGGATCTTTAAGTAAAAATTACAATCAATATTAGTTATATAATTAGTTAAAAAATTCACATGGATAGAAAATTTCATGTTAAAAATCAATCTCACCCAACTTTAGATCTAGTATATTGACTTGGGATCCCCCTTAAATATGACTAGAAGAAAGGACTGGTTCATCAATTAATAAAATTCAACCACTACAAAATAGGTTTTATTAGGTGATGACACTTATTAACAAGTATAAAAAATTGGTAATATTAAATTCCCTCTCAAAAAGTAGAACTATACTATCATATGAGTCATCTATGTTCTTGAACTCACTAATAATTTTCTCCTATTCAATTAGTTTCCTAATCATAATCTCATACTTATATTTAATTATAAAATTTACAATAGATAATGTATAATTTGATATAAGTATATAAAATATAGAAATAATTCACTTGCATAAGGCATTTCCAAGATGTTTTAACTTGAATTTATTTTATTAACCAAACAAGTGTTCATTGGAAAGGATCAAAACTTAACTAACTTGTGGACCCATAAATATCGACATGTGAGTTTGATGGAATCCATTTTTCTTGATATTGAATAAATCATCATTATTATAAAAAATATAAAATATAAAATATACTTTTCTCATTACTTTCAAGAAAACATACACACTTATTCAACACATCAAAAAGCTTTTTTTTTAACAATAAAGAGGCTCTTCTACAAAGCTTACTCAACAAAATATTATCTCCACTTCTATCTTATAAATTTAAAGTAATCCAACACTTTTATATAAAATCAAGAATGAATAAAGAGAGATAAAACACTAATGAGGTAGAGAAATGGGACACACTCTATATGGAGGGAACTTCAAGGAATAGTTAAAGTTGTCTCCCACATGTTCCAAAGGTCAAAATAAAGGAATATTTTTTCAAAAAATATCCAACATAATGACTCATGTGAAATCTTTAATAAATACACATATTAAAACAACTACCTTTCCATATAAAAAATACCTCATAATTTTTTTTAAAAAATATCATAATATGCTTTAGTAATTAGAGAAAGTATATAATAATTTAGTCAATTGATGGAATCATATATATTATTTAATAATTTGTTAGCACTTGATATTATGACATATATTTTAGCTATATAACTTTTATCTCCTTCACTTACATTGATATAAGGGTAAGGAGATACATAAAAACATATTTGATCATTCATGCACCATGCTTGGATTATGCTTTCAATATTAAGTATCTAACAAAGTTATTTCCAATAAGCCTAAAAGACTACACCTTAGGTTGGTTCTATGCTCTGCCTATTTAATAAATCAAATAATTCCATTCATTCATAATATCAATTTATTGATAATTTTTCTATAAACATTGATAAAAATATTTCTTATGCATAAATTTATAAACTTAAGAAAGGAAATATTTGGCTTATTATTTATTATGTAGTTTGTTTCAATAACATGTTGACCAAAATGACTAACACCTGATAATGAATTGATACATGTTTTTTAAAAAATATTAATTTCATCTTATTATGATTCAATAATTTTATATAAATTTATCTCATTTTAGTAACTTCGACATGCAATAATAAAAATATAACTAAAACTGATTATTTTTAATAAGATCAAATATGTGCACCTACATATAATTCAAATTCCACATCAAAGTTTTAGAGAAAAAACTATTAAAAATAGAATCCAAAGAATAATAAAGATAATGCAAAAATCATATTCAATATTGTACATAAACCTTTAAAAAATATGCTTTTATTAGACTAATCAAGAAAGAAATTATGTAGATTAACATAACCACCTTATAAGTTGTAATAAAAGTTTCTCATGTGCTATTTCATTACTCTTCCTCTACCACTAGACCTTGGTATGACTACAGATCAAATTAAGTCATTTTATAACATTTCATATTGTGATTATCATAAATTCAATGGTCACTCTACTAGTAAATATTTATATCTAAATCACTGAATTCAATATCTTAACAATAATAATTTCATGGAGCTAGGCACTCCTACAATTGAAATTAATCCTCGACACAATGAAAATAAATAAATTGAATATTTTTAGTGATCCATTTATAAATCAGTAAATAATTAATCATAATTCAATAATTTATGATACATATAATTTAAACCAACCTCATGAGTCATATGATCATCCATTAGATGGAATTATTGGTATAATTATTCAAACTACTCAACCATGTCACATAATCACATTTGATTATAGTGAGAAAGTGGGTGATGATTATGATTTTCATGCCTTATTTTTATGATAATATGTTGTTAAATAAACCATGTCCTATGATTGCACATAGTTCTAGATTAGACAATAATATGTATTAATGAAATATCTTTCATTTTTGTGTTATATTGTTCATACATGTGCATTACATAAATTTGGAAATATACATTTTATGACACAAGGACATACAATCATTAATTTTAATATATATTATAAAAATTGCATGATCTTCAGTTAAATTATAGTGGAGGAATATCACTCGTACATATCCATCTCATCATATTCAATGCATCATTTACTTTGACACATGCTATGAATAGTTTTGATCACTTCCCCTTCATAAAGTATATTCAAATATTTATAAAATACATAAACATTCAAAATATTAAAAAAATCAAAAAAATTGGACCTATACATTATTATACATCTACTTTGTTTGATTTTTTTATATTATTTATGTCAAGATTAGTGTATATCATTCTCTTTTATATCACAAAATATTTTCACTAGTACTTATGAGTACTATGAAAGATATACAATTTCACATGGATAAATAATTTAGACTTGCCTCTACCCAATAGACATGGTAAACTACGATCAACTTATTCATAGCTTATAATATTTAAAGGTGTTACCACTACATAACTCATATACCATTGAGTTATATACATTTTTTTAAATTAATTTATAACATCATTATGTACATAGGTACATTATTTTCTATAATATCACCACATTACGTATATATGGTGTAAACTATTCTTTGTAGTTTTATGCTCCATTAATGGTATTATTTGTAAATAGTATATTATAATTTGTTTTTCTACTATATATGGCCTTCGGCCATTGTGTACAAATTACTTTATCATATAGATGAGATATTAATAAGATTGTGTCACATTTTGTCATGTTGATTGCTTATGTCCCTTGGCCCTACATTCCATACAAAATTTGAACATGACCTTTTTTTTGACAAACTATTAATGTCCTTTTTGTGTGGACCTTGGATTTTTATTTTAATATTTAATTTCAACACATTTGAACATGTCATTTGTGTGAATCCTTTAGCTTTATGTTATGAAATTGTGCTTGGTGTGCTTCTATGCTTATTGATATTTTTTATTTTCATGATTGTCATGATCCATATCATGGAGTAACTATTACATATGCATTTATTAAAACTATCATTATGAGATTTATAAATGCATTTAGATTTTTTTTACACTTTAGGCCTTGGCTCATATGTTACATACATGTTTTAAATTATTTATAAATTATTATGATAACATACATTTCCACATATGCTTAAATATTTATTAATTACATGTCGATACACTTGATAAATTTTAATTTTCCATTCATATGAGTGACTTTCATGATACTCCCCTAACCTCAAAATGCAGTAATTTTAGTCTTAATTTAATATAGAATAAAATTTCAAATAATTCTAAAAGGTAAAAAAATCTTTTATGCTACAAAATATGAGGGAATATTCTATGCAATGTAATCACAAAATAAGAACAAAGTACAAATTATTACATGTTGGTTGAATGATTCAAATTCAACTTTGAGATTTGAACATAATTAGTAATTTTGCATTTACATAAATTTACATATATTACCATTGTCATATAGTTAATGATACATATTTTGTGTCGTACTTTCAATATTATTTGTTATTTTACGTCATTCTAGTAGAATAATTTTTTTTCATTTTATTATGTTCACATATTCAATAACCAATGAATAATGTGAAAATTGAATATATTATACATCTACAATTGTTGGTTCAATTAAAGTTCATAACACACAAGCAAGAGATTAAGATCCCTCCAACATCATCACTTGAAAATCCATTTTAGATTCTAAGCCATTTTTATTTTAAGGTTAAAAATACCAAAAATGTAAATTTATGTTTTTTTCATCCACTAATGATTTATTTTCTCTAGTTATGTTCAATCCAAATTTTGTCTTTATCACATTCAATTCGCCATTGGTTCAAAAAAGGAATCAATATAACTAAGTTTGTCAAAGGAAACACCAAAGATGTAAGGCTTCAGGGAAGCATCATCTTTAATAAAAATAATAAAATAAATTTTTTTTTCCATGCATATAGGTGTATTACTCACTTTTTTCCTTTTTAAATTTTAAATTTTCAAAGTTTAATGTTTTTAAAAATTTAAATAGAAAAAATTACAACTTTGTGAGTTGTTAAAGGGTTTTGTAAGTAAAAGTGGCCAGTAAAAATGAAGTATGCAGTCAATGTAAAAGTATTTTATACACACTATAGAATATATATCATTTTACTTTAATATTAGCATTTTTATACTAATTGTGATGTGGGAGGGGGGATGTAATCACTCAAATCTAGTCATGAATACCTGATAATATTAGTTTTGGCCAAATTTTACTTGAATTGACTTGAGAAAATAATATGGACCTATTTCACCACTTCACTGTATCCTAAGTACTTACATGTACATATACCTTTCTATGTTTTTTCATTACACCTAGAAAAGTGTTCTTAATTGTTTAAAAATCTCTTTATGAATCTACATGAACATCCTTGATCCTTACTTTTAAATGTTAACCTTTATGGTAAAAATGACCTATATTGGTTAATAGTGGTGATTTATCTTGACCATATTGTTTGATCCCATCCATAAAATTAAAATAACCTTTTTAAAGGTTTAAATCATCAGTTACATGTTTTCCAATATTCCTAGGATATGTATCATGTTTTCTTTCCCCTTCTGGATTACTATAAAGACACATCTATGTCATGTATTCTATTGCATGGAAAACTTCACTATTGGAGCACACTTATAATATTGCACATTAAAAAAATATTTTCTATTATTTTAAATATAATTATAATCATTTAAATTAACCCTTACACAATTGAAGATCTTGGTTAATTCAATCTAATTAAAGCATCATCAAGTATTCATGTCATCTCTATATGGGTACATATAGTCAATGGATCATAATCACGTAAGACACTCTAAGTGGTATAAATACATTGGTCTGATTTCCCTCTTAAAATTATTAGATAAATATAACATGATCAATAATCATGGGGATTATTGGGGTCAAATTAACCCATTCAACGCCCCCATTTATCTTTATAGTTTTCAACTATTATAAGCCCTAATAATGTTTTAAATTTGAATAAGTCATTTTTCAGTGATTCATGGGCATCTAAAGGTCAAATTCACATATATTGGAGTGTTTTAAGCATGTATATCTGATTTTCACTAATTTTACTAATTTTTATAGAAGGATAGAATCTTCTAGCAGAAGAAATTAGTGGTAGTCAATCCTTACACATTCTAGTCACTTATGACCCTAACTAGTGTCAATGATAGTTTAAGTTACATGCTCATGTTTGAGTCCAATATGATATTTCATCCATGTCTCACTCAATCACAATCAACCTATAGAAAAAAATTTAAGTCCTTTCCTTTTTTTATAGTTAGTTTATTTAATTATTTCATGTTTCCTTAGTTTTAGTAATTTGCTTTCATTTTTCTAGCTATGAGTTATTTTACAATATTTTATATGTTTATATTAATTTTATCTTAATTAGAGTTCATAGATTAATTATTTAAAATTTTTGATATAAAAATGGATATAATGAAGATATTATAAAAATTTTTGATAGATTTCAAAGGATTTTCAGGTTATGGCCCCATCTAGAGAGTAAAATTATCCATCGATGTGAAGATAAGGTGGATAATTTAGAAGTGGATGGGAACTTGTTGAACGACTCTTAATTTTAGTAAGATAATGATGCAGATACACTTTAGTGGGTCCATACTACTCTAATCAAATTTTTCAAAAGGAACTATGAAAATAAAATAAAAAATAATTCTCTAAAACATGTTCAAGATGAGCAAGACATTTCAAGATCAAATAATAAAGTTAAAAAAAAATATGTGATGTAAATATAAAGGATGTGTTGATATTAATAATTATTCATAATCATCTTTGATTGGAAACCATTTTCTAGATGTCAGTGATGGTGGTGTGTTTGATATTAAGATTGAAAGGTTTCTAAAAGATAACTTAAACAATATATTGGTAAAGCTTCATGATTATATTGAAATATGAGTTTTGAGTAGGAAATATGAATTAATTTAATATTTTACATTTTTTAGTATGGGATAGGGGTTGAGTCATTTGATTTAAAACATCTCAAAGTATGTATTTAGTGGAAATTTACCATGGATAGAGTTTGGAGGTAGCCATCTATGATTTGGTAAAAAAAATGAGTTACATTTCAATATTAGTCTCGTACTTGTATTGATTTTATGCCTACTAAAAATGATTATGGTAACATTGAAAAGAGTGTTTAATTTTTTTTATTTTTTATTATTTATTTATTTATTAATTAATTAATTAATTTATTATTTTTATTTTTATTTTATTTATTTTAATTTTATCTTCTTATGTTTTGTTTTGCTTATAGGATTGGTGAACACTTATCTATTGTTTTATTCATAAAACCTTGTGACATTTAATTTTAAGGTTTAGAAAATCTATAATGTGTAATTTTCCTTACTATTTTCTATTTATCATTGGAATTTATTCAAAACTATGATTTTCCTTAAAATATCATCTAACCATAAATTTATTTTTATATACTCATACCATTTATTACATAACAGGTGGTCGTGATTTAATTTTTAATATTTTTCTTTTAATATAAATAAAAATCTGTATAAGGAGTGCTACTAATGTTTTTACCAATTTATTTTTTTATTTCCTCAAATATTAATATTTAATTAAAACTTGGTATAAATTTGGTATCTTTTGCAATTTAAAAAAAATAGTATCCAATTGTAATAATTTTATATTAAAAAATAAAAAAATATTAATAAAATTACATCTATTGGAATGACTTTATCCTTTTGTACCTAATCAACACGTAATATTCAGTTTTAGAGAGAGAATATTTATTGTTTCTCTTAATTCTAGCATGTATCATGAATTAGTATTGTAAGAGGTGAATAAATTGAGTAAATTACATTAACACCTAGCAATTAATTAAAATATTCCATTCAAAACCTTACTTTCAAAAAATGATATGTATGCCTAATAAAAATGAGACTATTTGGCTATATTTAGATAGAAAATTTGATTTAAGCTTATCTTACTAGGTAATGGTTTGAAAAATATCTAAATATGTGAACATTTTTATTTGACCAATCATTCATTGTAGGAAACTATTAATGAAATAAAATACTACAAAATAAAATAAATAGATATTTTTTGCATCCCATGGAATAGAAAAAATGGCACAAAAAACATGTAATATTAAACTACTAATGAAATTCAATTGACCAAAACTAAGCTTATTAAAATTTTGCAATATGAATTATACAACTTGAAAATGAATTTTTTATTAAACAATAAAATATTTTGTAATAATTACATAAAGGATTCATTCCCAATATTTGACTTATAAATATTTCATATACAAAAGATAGTCATCGACAATCCAAGAATAAACTATTTGAAACCCCTTTTCAATCTCCACTTTCATCTCAAATAATCGAAATAATTTCTATGTTTATGACACTCACATTTCCAAATTGAGCCTTTCTACCACAATAACAAAAAAATATACACATCATTTTTTAATAGAAATATTATTATAAATTTGACTAACATTAAAACTATACTTAAATTTTGGTTTCTTCATGTCAAGATATCAAAATAACTAATGTTTAAAACCTAAAATGGCATGAAAAAAACCTAAAACCACTTTATAATTTACACTATCATCTCAAACAATAAAAATATATGACATTTCCACTCTATAAAATGATTTCTTCATTGTGTAGTCGATCAATGGTCTATGAATGAAATTAGAGGATGAATATAATTTAATTTCTTTTCATTCTCAACTATAATATTAATGATTAAAAATTATTATATTAGCAATGGCCAACAAATCAAACCATAAACATCAATGTTTTTAAGGTTGATTTATTTCACCATTGCATACCAACTCCTATGCAATAGGAATAGAGGCAACTCTCTCTCTCTCTCTCTCTCTCTCTCTCTCTATATATATATATATATATATATATATATATATATATATATATATATATATTTGGCATTACAACCCTTATTCCATTTTTTTAAATTAGAGTAAAAAAAAAAAAACTAATTAAATTAAAACAATATGTATTTGTGTAATTTTTGGACCCCATTGCATGACTTAATACAAAATAATTGGGATGCATTGGCCTGCCACCCTCTAGATGGAAGATATGGAATGTTTAGTGGTTAATAAATCTAAGGAAATGAAAGTGTATCTTTTTGAATGCTATAAAATGAATTCTAATGATATTTATCTACTTCATTCAATGCCACTAACATTTTTTCTTTCTTTTTGATTTTAATGTGTATTTGAGGATGCATAAGTTCATTTATTGTGTTGCTAATTAAAACTATTCCTTACAAATCAATAAAAACTCAAAAAATATATGATCTATATATGAGTTAATCATCTATGATGTACCAAGTTTCACAATTCATTTTGCTTATTCAAATGGATGGTGAAGCCATAGTGTTTGGTAGCTTGATGCACATATTCTATAGATTGGGAATGCATTCATTGCCAAGGGATTTAATATTTAATAAACATCTTTACATGAATGTGGCAGTCATATTTTATTTCTCTTAGTTTTATTTCAAAACCATTGGGTCTTTTTTCCCAAAAAATCTATATAATTCTAAAATTTCATGGTTACGTTATTTTAAAAGCCATGTTTTGTCATTTAAAAGGTGCTCAGAGTTAGGATCAAATCAAGGTAATATATGTCCTTTAAATTACCTAAATCATTTGTGGTCCCTTCATTATTTTATCCTATTATATGTTTTTTGACATTATAAAATAATTTTCCTATTATTAACAAATCTCTACTAATGGTTTATGGTTCTTTATAAGGTTTATGTAAAAAGAGGTTTTAGGTTTAAAACGTTATATGTAGTTTTGATAGCTTATAGTAAATATACTAGAGATTGCACACAAATATATATTTTAAAATGAGTTAAGCTTGAATCAATGCTTCTATATGTATATAGTGAGAATATTTTATTTGTCTCAGTTTTGTATTTAACACTGATGTTAGTTTCTTTAATCAATAAAATTGTTCTTCACATTTACATTTTTTTCGGTCATTACTAGATTGAAACCATTACCATAAAATAAGTATAAAAGTGTATGTGGCTTGAAATCCTTGATCAATATTTCTCTTAACAATATATTAAATATTATATCATAGGTTATTGTATTCACATATATTATTATTATTTTTCAATATTTTCTTAAAGATATTTAGTTTTGAAAATATTAAATATTGATTACATTTAGAAGCATGCATCAATTTGAGTGATCCTTTTGTTTTATCCTTGATTGAAAGTTCTCATTCAATGAAAATGATTTAGGGTTATGTATGTATAATATTTTATATTTATCTTTGCTTTTTCCAATTTTGGTAAAAAAAATGAAATTTCAGTATGTGGTCTAGTTTAATGTCACTAAATATGTTAAACTTATGTTATCTATAATGAATTGTTGTTAGTCTTGGATAGAATAATTTGTAGTATTTTATAAAATTCAAACAACAAATATTAGTTTTTGAACCATATAAAATTTCCAATGTCTATTCAATAGATCTATGGCAATCCTTAAATTCTATAAAATCACACTTTTCTATGCCAACACTATATTTTATTATTAATAGATTGAATGGTGGCATTAATAACATGCCAGTATTTTATCCCAAAAAAAATATTATATAACTAAATGGATATTAATATATGAGATCAAGTTTTTTATTACATTGAAATCATGCATAAATAACAGTTTTATACACATTAGTCCCTTTTCCATGTCGATTCTTTGTGACTCATTGAAATTAAAGAATAATATTCTTAGCTTAGTATTTTGATAAATAAATAAACCTTACATTCCATACATGAACTATGATGCACATTGGATGTTGAAGATTCAATATCATTATATTTACCTACTTTTGGTGCATGGTGCATATTTATGTGGCCAACTCATAATACTTGAGGTTGGAAAATGGGGTTGTGTTGTCTCTCCGATGACCATGTGGTAGATACAAAAAACATGTGGTCAATAAATTAAAACCATGACGTAACTTATACCATGATGCCAAATCTATTCCACACATATTTATTTTTCCACGTTAGATGTCATTTCTCTTTTTTTAATTAGATTTTAATGTATTTGTAATAATGTAGAGGTTGCCCTTATATATCATTAACCCAAACTAATGAATAATAGTTTTATTAAAAGTTTAATAAGGTAAAAAAGTAAATATAGGGGAAAAAATTATAGAAGCAAAATTCACAAATAAATAATCAATGTAATTTATAGTAGACTCTCTTAGTTAGTAAATGTTTATTATACAACTAACAATCATGCCACATAAAATAAGTCACATTTTATATAGTGTTATTATACTTCATTAAAATATTTAATATTAACACATTTTTTAACACTTTTTTAATTTGTAATATATTTTTGAAGAATTTATGAAAATATAGGATTTTTACAAAAATATATATGATTTAAAAATGTGTTATAATTTTTAGAGTGTTCATTTCATTTTCTTTATTAGGGATGAATGCAAATGACCAAAGATATGAACTAGAAAATAGTTTTGACCAAAGCTATGAAGCACTAGAAAATAGATTTATTAAAATCCTAATTTATTAACAAGATTTGAGAAATAATGAGGTTCTCATGCCATAGAGATCACAAAGAAAAAAATAAAATCCATCTTAATGTCCATAACCGAGGTTAATAAAAAAGATTAAAATGTCCGTACCTTCAATAATAAGATATAGATGTCCAAGCAACATGATAACTTTATAAAATGGAGTAATAGACATCCTATGGAAAGAAGATAGCATACCTTCAGCAAGCTTGTAGCAAACAATCAACTAACAATCCGTAGAAAAATAGATTTTAGGAGAGATAATCAATCCATTTAAAATGAAAGAGTTTATATATGAGAACAAATCAATCTTCTCCATCTATGGGAGAGAATATAATCCAAATTCCACTGAAAACTATTTTAAATGGAAACCAATGAATCCATCCTTAGACATTATGCCTATGTATTTCTAACTCTTCGTTTTGTAGTTGGACCACTAATGGTAATGACAATATGCCACTAACAACAATGTTCTTCAGGGGATTTATGAAGAGGACCTCGGTAATAAAAAATAATAATGAACCTTCATACCCTACGATCTAGATCTCGTTGGTGAGGCTCCTCTTCTTCATGAGGGGAAGGGGAATGAGATTTTGTCCATTGAGAAGAGGATTTTTTAGAACCCAAACTAATATAAAATGACTCGAAAAATAATTTCTCATGATTCCACCAAACTAAATTATCCATCATTCTTTCTCCAAAACTGTGAGTGTCTGAAAAAGAGCAGTTTTGAAAAGAGAAAAAATTACTTTCTGACGAAGTTGATTATAGTGAAAGCATCTGAACAAGATCCTCTCTTAGTTGATAAATTGAGTGCATGAGCTAAGAGAGGACATGATCTACATAAAATGGTAAAAAGGTTTGCATAGTTATAATAATCCAAACATACGTAGAACCATACTACACATCGAGTCTTCATCAATTTTGACAAAATAACCCACCGTATTGACCAGAATGTTGATTTGATTAACCACCACAACATCAACAGCATATTGTAAAATATGATCCACAAATAACCCACCGTATTGACCAGAATGTTGATTTGATTAACACACCACAACATCAACAGCATATTGTAAAATATGATCCACAACGGAGCATCGGTGATTTTATCAATAGAAGGATTAAATAACAGGGACCAGAGGCAGAAAAACATGTTACATTTGCCATGAAACTGAGGCATAGAATACCCCATAGAATCCTTATTAGTGGTAGATTGAAAAACGATGAAAAAACATATAATCAATAAGGAGAAAGATGACTCAGCAATATTGGTCCAATGAGATTTAGCCCATCTGTTAAACTCAGCGAAAAAAATTTAGCTCTCATACATTTACCAACAGAAGCCCTTATGCAATGGTCTACTTCTATTGAAAGAATAGAGGAAGCCGAACTATCCAGAATGTGACTGATATATACTGAAAATGCAAACATCTTTAACGACAGAGTTGGGTTCAGGGAAAAGACACTATGGTAACTATTGTGAAGAATGCAAGTCCATACAGGGCATTCCATCCCCGCCAACAGAGGCAGTGATATCAGAATTAAAAACAATATTTAAAGAGCTCTGATGTACTATAGAACTACAAAAAAGGAAATTTGGTTTTCACATATTTCCTTCCATGTTAATGATTGTTTCCTTTACTATTATTTCCTTACCTATATCACGTATTTTAAAACACTAATATTTTTCGATAGTTTAACACAAGTAAAATACAGTAGATGTTATTTATAGATTGTGTTGTATGAAATATATGATTAAAATGTCAACTAACATTTTATAATTATTTTTTCAGTATTGGTTTACTTTATCATTCGAACAATCAACTAAACGCTTCATTCAATTTATCTGCGTTTCCGTTCCTCCTCCGTGCAGTTGTACAGTAGAAAAATACGATTGGTCGAGTACATCGAGTTTCAACGATACACTGCGGAAGAATAAATCCGATGAAGTCGACAAATTAAAAATTTAATCTACACGTTTCCCATACGAAGATTTTATATTAGTCGAGCGGCATCTAAACATTTTTCATCCGAGGATATTATATTCTCATACATGGGCAAGCTGGGATAAGATTACATTTCAGTCCAACATCGATTATATTCACGTTCTCATCGTTTTTTTTTTAAATTAATTTTTCTAAAGTAGTATATGGTACATGTCAATATAGATTAATATATATTGCGAACGCTTCGCACCGTAGATTAATATATATCACACGTGTTTGATTTCAACTCCTGTAACTAAGAAAAACATTAATGTTACATGCACGGAAACAGTCCCTTACCTATGGCAGTCTCTCGCTTCGATGTATTCTAAGGAAAGTGACTATTCATGGCTAACGTGTCATCCAACTTTAACTCTAGAGGTTCCAACCTGTATCATCCAACTTTACCCTTAAAAGACGTTCCAACACTGAACTAAATAGGGAGAATGTGTTATAAATTGTAATATAAAAATTTAAGAGGAGTCTTAAATATTTTTCTTTAGTCGGGGAGATATACATGTTAAATGTTAATATTCAGTTTGAAATCATTGTTTCATTTATTTGTCTGAGTAAGACTTTTAGTCAATACATTAATTAAAAATTAATTTTGATTTAATTTATATATTTAGGTTTTATATATATGAATGGTGAGTTTATAGTTTTGAAAAAATCAATAAATTTTGATTAGAAAAAAATAATAGATATTGAGAGTAAAGATAAAGGAACTAAGATCCATTTAAATTGGCTTACAAAATGTCTCACTTTAAAATTAAAAAATTAGTTATTATTATTAAAATAGAAATAAAATAGAGTTAAGAAAGTTGTTTTTATTAATATCATATCGATTTACATTCTCTAACAATATTTTTTCTTCAATAAGAAAACATTATATTTGACGAACTAAAATATTATCATGACATGAAAATTTCAATAGGCCAAGCTTCTAAAATAATAACCTATATTGATTCATACTGAATAAATTAAAAAAATAAAAATCATACATAAATAAGGCTCAACATAGAATTGGAGTTGACATGTAAAATTTTGAACTCTAAAAATAAATAAAACATGACTTATTATTTTTAGTTAGCTTTGCATGCAAGCACACAAAGCTTTAAAAATATTCAAAAATAAATTGAATATGAAAACTAACCTATCAAACAAATATCAAATAAAGTTCAATTTTGATTACAAAAATAGACAATTTATATTTAGAAACATGAAAAAAAAATATTAAACTATAATTTTGGACCCTTGGATGGTAACGTATGGCCTCTAAAAAGTAGTAAAAATGTCCATAATCAGATAGGACAGGGTATAAATACATTGAATTTTTTTATATGATCATTTTGGCATAAAGATGGGCTCAAATGGAGCTACAGATAAAAATTTATGACCTCCAAAAGTTTGACTCTTTTTTCTGCATCATTCTCCTCTAGTTGAAAACAAATCAGTGCCTGTGAGTTGATTTAATTATACCAATATCATTTGATCTTATCAATCTTCTCCAACTCCCTTTTTTTTAATTCAAGCATTGTCTTCCTATTATACTTTCCCACTATACCAAATACTTATCATAAATTCCTTGCATTGTGTTTATTGTCTTCTTCACCAAAACTTGCACAATCTTTTCTTTCTTCTTATTTGACACTTATTGCTTCCAATCTAATTCTTCATCTTCTTCGCATTCACTATTTTCTATATATAAATCTTATGAATATGAAACTTTTAATATTGAAGAGATATGAAAATTCTATAGTAAACTCATCTCATAAGCATTGTCATTGATTTTTTTCACAATTCCGCATCGTCCAATTTTATTGTACATCAACTTGTTATTTGTTCCTTTTGTAAATATCCCTTTCCTCATGTAATCCATCACTAAATCTCCTTCATAAATTTTTTTTGACCTTCTCTTGATAGCTGATGCTACTTTATACTTTTTATTACTTTCCTGCAATTTTTTTTAAGTACTTCTAATAACTACTATATATATTCTATAAATTCTTTTGCATCATTACTAACTCATTTTTAAATTGGTAATTACACAAAATCTAAAACATTCATAAGATTTATCCCATAAACAATATGAAATGCTGATTTTTCTATCGATTTATTTACTAAACTATTATATAGAAACTTATCTTGTGGTAAAGTCAGCCCCTACTCCTTGGGCTTCTCTTCAACTATGCATCACAATAAATTTTGAATCTATTATTTACAAGTTATGTCCACCTATATATTTTGGGATGTTATGCACTACTAAATTATAACTTAGTGCCCATCATCCTCCATAAAGTCCTCTAAAAATGTCTTAAAAATATAGTGTCCCGATCTGATGTAATAGTTTTTAGAACACCATCCAATTTTACAATATCTTTGTAAAATAGGTCTACAACTCTAGTGGCATAATTGGTTTTATCACATGGAATAAAATGAACCATCTTTAAAACCCTATCTCCAACAATAAAAATTCAATCATTATCTCTCTATGAGTTTAATAAACCAAACACAAAATCTACACTCAAATTTATCCATAGTCCTCGTAAAACTGGTAATGGCATGTAAAACATTTTATTTTTTGTGTGTCATTTTACCACCTAACATATCCTTCACCTTGAAACATGTATTTTCACATCTCTCTTCATATTTAGCCAAAAATATTTCTTCTACATCAAAGCTATTATCTTTATCTTAACAAAATATCTAGCCAAACCACCATTGTGTCATTCTCTTATAATATTAAATCTTAGAGATCTAATTGGAATACATAATTATTTACATTTGAATAATTAACCGTCCCACAAAAGATACTCATCATAAACATTACTTGTATCACATGCTAATAGATTCCTACATTTTTCAACTATCTTGTCAAAATCTGGATTAGTATCATATACTTCTTTAATAAATTTAAATCCAATGAATTGAATCACCATATTATTTATCAACCCCACTCACTTGTTCCAAGTATCATCTTCTTGATTCGATTTTAATGATTTATTATTCAATATAAAAGTATAACCTTCTAAGAAAAACACTGACTTTATATGGCTAGTATTTAACTTTTTTGGGGTGGTCACATACTTCAATGCCTCATGATCATTAAATAGGATAAACTCCTTAAGTAGTAGTTAATTCCTCCAATGTCTTAAGGATTTTACAATGGCATTAAATTAAACATCATATGTATAATAATTTATTCTTACCTCATTCAGCATATCACTCAAACATGCTATCAACTTTTGTTATTGACTTAACATGGAAGTAATTACCATAAACAAGGCATCGCAATTAACATCAAATAGTTTTTTAAAATATAACAATGCTAAAATATGTTTTTGTACAATTTTTTTTATGAAACAACTTAGATCTTCCTATGTCTACCCTTATCCATTTAAATTCTTTTCCTCTCATACAATTTGTTATTGGTTCAACAAGATTACTAAAATTATTAATAGACTTTGTATAAGAATTTACTAAACCAAGGAAACTTCTTACCTTTGTGATGATCTTTGGGATTACTTTTATTCATCCATGCTTACACCGTCTACTGAAACTACAAATCCTAAAAATATTGAATTGCTCTACATAATCCTACACTTAAAAAATTAGCATATAACTTTTATTTTCTTAATAAATCTAATATGATAATTTATCAAATGTTTTAAGTGTTATTATTTAGTCTTATTGAATATTAAAATATCTTCAAAATACACTACAAAAAACTTACCACTATATTCTCATAGCACTACGTTCATCGCCCTCATAAATTTAATTGTTGCATTAGATAATCTAAATGGAATTAACATCCACTCATATAAACCATATCTATTATTGAATGATCCTTTCAATTCATCTCTTTCACAAACGTGAATATGATATCATCCACTTCATAAATCAATTTTGGTTAAATAGTTTGCTCCTACAAGAATATCTATCATATCATTTAAATGAGATATATGAAATATATACTTTATTGTAATTTTATTTATTTATTTATTTACTATCCACACACATACTCCATCCTTCAACTTTATTTTAATTTTAAAATACTAGTGTTGCATGTTGAATGATGATCTGACTTACTACACCCTTCATCACCAATTTAGTAACCTGCATATTTGATTTTGTCTATTCTATTGGACTCATATTATAAGTTGCTTGATTGGGTATAAATTATCTTAGAATCAAATAACTATGATTTTGAATATCTCTTTTTGGTGGTAAACCATCTAGTAACACATTAGTTATAACATGTACATATTATTTCATTACTAATGTTACTTCTATTGGTATTTACGCCACTTTTATGTCTTCCTTTTTTACTACTAATGTATAATAGTAAGATGTCATTTTCATATCTTTGATAATTTCTTTTGTAGTTAGCATGAATTCAACCTAAACTTCTTTTTTAAGAGGTAATAAAATCTCCTTCATACCACCTTTCCAAAAATAATATGTGTACTTTGATTGATCATGAATTGCTTTTTTATCAAACTGCCATGGCATTTCTAATAACATATGGCATCCATATATTAGTATAACATAACACCATATTTAATTCTTTAAATTTTTATGTATAGTAAACATGATTAATCACATTTTGTCTACTATAAATTCATTCCCTCTAATAAACCATGAAATTTATAATGATTAGGATGTTTTTCCACACTGTAAACCTAGTTTCTCAATCATATCTTTAGAAACCATAATTTCTTGATCACCACAATTTATATTACTTTGCATATGTTACTTCTTTAATTGCACCTTGTTTAAAATATATTTATTCATATCCAAGCATCACTTCCCTATTTATTCTACACATGTTCTTTCCTTTGAACACTCATTCCTCTTTTCATCATGAGATTCTCTCTAATATCGACTACTACAAACTCAATATTTTTCTCTTTTACTTCATCTTCAACTAAATTAACTCTTGCAAGATCCTCTTTCCTACTTTCTTGATCTTGTTAGTGTGAAAACTCAAATGCTCTATGGCCTACTTCTCCACATCTGTAACAAATATAAGACCTACATTAATTTGTAAACCATCCTCTACCACCATCATAGCTTTTTCCTCTTTGAAGTCCTCTTACTCTTTACTCATATTGAAACCATTCTTACTTATCTTCTTATCTTTATGCACCATGTGATGATTCTCCTTTCATTCTATTAAATCTATCTCATCTCATCAGTGGAGGGGGTTGTCATCTTCTTGTCCTGATAGTTATCCTTCTGAAATTGTGTGTATTTTGTTTTTCTTCAATCTTCAATGCTAGTTTATAACCTTCCTCCATGGAAAGTATTTTGTGTATGATTAATTTATATTAAATTAAAAACTTTAAATCATTTACATACCTTGCATCCTTCTTTTCTTTCATTCCATCATGATCCACTTGTATGGAAAGATTATAAAACTCATATGTATATTGTTGTATATTGTGATTATTTTTACTCAATTTTTATAATCTTTTGTATAGGGTTTGTACATAATCCATAGGATGACATTTCTCCCTCATATTCTTATCCATCTTTTTTTATGAGTTTATATTTTATTTACCTTTTCTATCTTTATTTATTCAGGTGATCCAACCAAATCATTGCATGACCCTTCAATTTCATGCATCAAAACTTTATCTTCTTATCTTCTCTCATAATTCT